>RJWH01001123.1:0-144196 GCA_004363575.1 Solenodon paradoxus
GGCAGCTTGCAGCTACTATTTAAGTAGAGGCAGTTTTATGGAGTCGTATAGCCCATAGGGTGAGGGAATTAGAAAAGAGACAACCCTACCAAGCCTGGAGGCAGGAGGTGATGGCTGGTGAAATGCTGGGAACAGATCCTCAGAGATGCAAGTGTAGGAGCGCCAATCCCTTCTGAAGGGAGGTGCCGGGAGAAGGGCTCAGAAGAATGGGTCCAAAAGAAGAATCATCCTGGTGAGACCCCAGAGCCCCACCGTCGTCTGCTCTGCCTGGCACAGCCTGCAGAGACACCCGCCTCAGGACTGGAGAGCACAAGGCAGTGAAGGGGAATTCGAGACGCTCATTGATGTAGGGACCTGAAACTATCCTCCCCCCACCATCTGATCCCCAGATTGTCAGAAAGTGGCCTTCTTCTCCCTCTGAGCAGGTGACAAGGCTCATGACTGTGGACACTGACCAGCCAAGCCCGCCAGCAGCCTGGCTGATGAGTACCCTCAAGAGGTCAGATTTCCAGTTTCCTGCTCACAGTGCCTGTGAGTGATGAGCTGGAGAGGCAGCAGGAGGGAGAGCCCCAGCTTTGGAAGATAGGGATGTGCTCAAGTTCTCCATAGAAAGAGAAACAGGAGGAGGGTAAGGGAGAGGGGAGGGGAGAGAGAGGAAAAGAGAGGGTTGGGGAGAGGAGAGGAGAAGAGAAGAGAGGGGAGAGAGACTTTAAGGGGACTGGCCGACTACAAGTCTGAGATCTGCAGAGTAGGCGGCGGGGCAGAGATTCTGGCAGGTTCCAGGTTACAGTCTGAGGCTGAATTCCTCTTTCTTTTTTTAAAATCGATTGTACTGAAGGAATATTGCATTCTAACAATGACTAGGTTTAAGGTGTACGTGATAATAAATCCACATCTATACATAATCCAGCAAGGTCAGCACTATTTCCTCTTCCTTCACTAGACAATTAATCCCTTTATCCCGTTTGCCCCCTCCACTCCCCCATCTTTTCCTGGATCTACTGATTTGCTTTTTTTTGCTAAAAGTCTATTGTTTGACTTAGTTTATTTTTTTAAGTCTATTCTTTCTAATTTGATTCATTCATTTGCTTGCTCTCTCTCTATACCACACATGAGCGATATATCACATGATACCTTTCTTTCTCCTTCTGGCTTATCTCGCTGAACATAATTCCCTCCAGGTTCATCTATGTCTCAATAAATGACAGGCTTTCACCTTTTTGATAGCTGCATTGTATTCCATTGTGTGTATGTGTATGTTTTATATATATATATATATATATAAATCTTATTTTTCACTTAATCTGCCAATGAGTATTTAGATTGTTTCTAGGTCTCAGTTATTGCAGAAAGAGAGCTCAGGAAAACAATCCCATTTATAATTCCATCAAAAAGAATGAAATCCCTTGGAATAAATTTAAACAAAGACATGAAAGACCTATGCTCTGAAAACTATTACATTGTTAAAAGAAGATGACACGAAGTAATGGAAAGCTCACGGACCAGAAGAATTAGCATAGATAAAATGGCCTTATTACCTAAAGCAATATACAGATTGAATGCTATCCCCATCAAAATCCCAAAGATATTTTTCACAGAAATAGAGCAAAAATCATGACATTTATTTGGAACTACAAGAGGCCTAGGATAACAAAGACAATCCTGAGAAAAAAGAACAAAGATGGAGGTGTCATGCTCCCTGACTTCAAATTCTACTACAATGCAATAATAATCAAGTTAGTATAGTATTGGAATAAAAACAAATGGAACAGAATCGAGAGCCCAGAAAGAAGCCTACATACATGTGAACAATTAATTTTCGACAAAGGAGTTACAAAGGTTTACAATGGGGCAAGGATAGTCTTGCCAATAAATGCTGTTGAGAAAGTTGGACAACCACATGCAAAAGGTTGAAACTAGATCACTACCTAAAACCATACACAAAAAATAATTCAAAGTAGATTAAAGACTTAGATGTAAGGCCAAAAGCCAAAAAACACATAGAAGAAAATATAGGCAAAACACTCCTGAACATTGACCTAAGTCGAGTCTTTGGAAACTCGACTCCAATAGCAAGGTAAATAAAGTCCAAAATAAGCAAATGGGACTATATCAAACTAAAAAGTTTCTGCACAGTTAAAGAAACTTTCATCAAAACGAAAAGACATCCTACTGAATGGGAGAAGACATTTGCACATCATACATATAACAAGGGAGTAATAGCCAAAATATTTAAAGAACTCATGAAACTCAACGAAGTAACCAATTTGCTCATCACTGTTGGCCTTGGGCCCTGCCCAGGATTTGGAGAAGGAGCACGTCTCCTGAGGACGCGGGTGGTGACTCACAGGGCCTCTGTCTCCCCAGGCTACTCGTGCTCCTGTCTGTCCCAGTTCACTGGGAGGAACTGTGAGTCAGAGATCACAGCCTGCTTCCCAAACCCCTGCCGGAACGGAGGCTCCTGTGACCCCATTGGGAACACGTTCATCTGTAACTGCAGAGCAGGGCTCACCGGAGCCACGTAAGTGAGCACGCCATGTTCTCTCTCCCTGCTGCCCAGAACGGAAGCAGCCAGCTATTCATGGGGGCGTACCTAGCACTAACAGGACAGAACAGGGGGATCTTTATCAAGGTCCTTTGTAAATGTTACATGGTTGACTTGGCTATATTGTCAATGTTCATGTAACTGCTTCATGTTCTGTTTTTAGGAAAACAGGAATTTTAAACATTTTTAAAAAGAGGAAGGATAGATGGAAGAAAGGAAGGAAGGAAGAAGGGAAGGAATAAACAGCTTTATTTAGTCATTTGTTTATCTTTGGACTCAAACCCAGGTCCCAGCCATCTCAGCCACCAGCGCTATAAGGGCAAGCCTTAGAAACAGATGTTTTGCTTCTTTGTTTTTAGGAAAGGAGCAGGCAGGAATGAAGGCAGGCAGGCAGAAAAAGAGAGAAGGAAGAAGCACTTTATTTTCTTTTAGTTGTTCACATTGGTGATTCCCCCCAAGGCCCAAGACTGAAGGACTGCATTCTTCAGAGGTGATCAACCTAACCACTACTCCCATTAGGGCACTCAAAAACAGTTCTTTTAAAGAAGGTCATCCATGACCCCTTTTCTTTCCAGGATAATTCTGGAACTCATTCATTCTAAGAAAGCAAAACTTTCTCTTCCTTGGTAGACCGCCCCTGCCTCCCAAGAAATGAGGGAAAGTAAAGTGATAGCCCAAAGGAAAGGTCATGTTTTAAGTTCTCAGTAAATGTTACTTTCAGCCATCCTTGATCATTTTAGAAGTACATGTATATAATCTCAAGCAAGGTGATATTCTAATTACAGATCAGATTTATTAAAGCAAATCTCCCAAGGTTGTTACCAGGAAAAACTTGGCCTGCTTTGAATTGTAGGGTGTAATTTAAAGTAATAATGCTACATTTATGCTTAAATATCAGTAATTCTGACTGATTACCCACTGACCTGGCCACAATTGGTTCAAATTAGGGATGTAATTTTAAAAGGTGGATTACCAGAAGTTAAGGTGGTCAGTCCTTCTAAGTAAACACATCAGGACACTGTGACATGGAGACAGGTGAAGGAAAAAAGGTCTGTGTTCCCAGTGTTAAGAGCAGGATATACGCATTTGCCATATAAAGACATTCTAAGTAAATCATGTTTGCTTTAAAAAGGAGAACAAAATTGATTTAAGTATTCTTCCTTAGAATGCTCTAGTCATTTTTCCTGATAATCTGCATTAGCATTAGACTTCAACATAAGCACAGAATATGGAAGATATTTAGTCCCCTGCCTACCGCCTACCTAACCTGTACCCCGCTTCCCAGAGAGACCAAGCATTACTGTTAACTGTGAGAAGACATGTCAGAATGAAAGATTCTTTCTCTCAGGAATGGTATAGAGCATACAGGGTCACTGCTATATCTCAGTCCCACAGTCCCCAAATCTCTGGGAACTAAAAGGATTGTGGGTAAATGAGTGGCAAAGTAATTTGGTGGCAAGCCCATCTAAAATGCCTTTAGGTGATTTTGAGTCTCTGTCTCATTCCATGTGAATATCCATATGTTTTGCCATTCACTGGAATATTTGATCACAAGTTCTATCAGCCCTTGTGCTGGGTGGGTCTCCAGTGATATGTACTCTGACACTTCTGAAACTGCTGCCCCCTGCATTCTACTGTGCATCTAGCAGGAGGGAGGGGCTGCCTTTTTCTCTCTGCTCCTGCTGCTCTCCCACCCAATGGTTAGAGCTGGGTACCTGGCAGACACAGTGCTGGAGAAACCATGACTGGGCCATGGTGGCATATAAATGCACACCCCTACCCCACATATATACCATCACACACAAAATTATACTCCATCACACACACGTACACTATTACACGTAAACTATCACACACACCATCAAGGATATACCATCACAAAAACACCGTCACATACACACACAAACACACACCATCCCACACACATTATCACATGCATACACCAGCACACATATAATCACACACAGGCATCATCACACACACCATCATATATACATCATCACACATAAATACCAAACACACCATTGCACACGTTATCATACACATACACCATCAAACTCACATCACACATTTCGGCGTTCTTCATGAACCCTTTAGCTGTTTTCTCTTAAAAATGCTCAACCAGAGCGCCAGTGCACAGGTCTGTGGGAGAGGCGTGAGGTTTGGAGGCCTCTGCGTCTCACCTGCAGGCCTGAGATCTGGGGCCACTGCGCTTTGCCCACAGGTGCGAGGAGGACGTGGACGAGTGTGCTCGCGAGGAGTGCGAGAACGGGGGGGCCTGCGTGAACATGTTTGGTTCCTATGTCTGCAACTGCACGCGTGGCTTTGTGGGCCCGCGCTGCGCGCTTCGCCCGGTGCTGGTCCCGGACATCCAGGCGGGCCACGCCTATGTGGGCAAGGAGGAGCTGGTGGGCCTGGCCGTGGTGCTGCTGCTGCTGCTGGTGCTGGTGGCGCTCTTCGCCGTCTTCCGCAGAAAGGTCTTCCGAAAGCATTACTCCCGCAACAACATCTCGCTGGTGCAGGACCCCGCAGCCGCTGCGCTGCTGCGCAAGAGTAACGGGGGCGCCTTCCGCGGCCTGCGCAGTGGTGGCCGCAACGTCTACCAGGAGGTGGGGCCCCCACAGGTGCCCGTACGCCCCATGGCCTACACCCCCTGCTTCCAGAGTGAGTCCAGGGGCCACCTGGACAAGCTTGCTGACGCGCGGGGCGCCGAGCACCAGGAGATGGCCACCTTCCGGCCTGAGTCTCCGCGCATCCTGACCGCCCGGCGCGGTGTGGTCGTGTGCAGCGTGGCCCCCAACCTCCCCGCTGCATCGCCCTGCCGCTCCGACTGCGACTCCATCCGAAAGAACGGCTGGGACGCAGGCGCAGGCGGTGAGTAGGGCAGATGCCCGCTTCTGATTCCACAAGGGTCCTGGAGCTTATGGTGGGTGGGGAGCGGGGATCGGGGGCTGGAAGAGCGAGCGCCTCCTCACCTACAGGCCCTCACTGTGCGGTGGGCTGGCAGTGAATGTTTGCTCCAGTGAGGGGCAATCAGGTCCCCCCCCCCACTCCCACTCCCATTTACAAGGATCAAAAAGGAGGCTCCAAGCATGCATGGGGCTCCACGGTCAGCCAGCCAGCAGGACGCTAGGAGTAGTGACAGTTGCTTGTTAGACTAGTAGGAGCAGTTAGAGCCAGGAGAGGACAGCAGTCCAGGACATAAGGCAGCAGGGGAGTGTACAGAGCACTCTGGGGGCAGAAGAGAATGTCCCTGGCCTTAGACTGTGGTAAGCACAGGGACACGTGAGCTAGCCCACAGTCTGGGGACCAGGGTCCACTCCACGTAGATCCAGGTAAGCCGAAGGCACAGCGGGTTCTGCTGGGTTGTTTGGCTGATGAGTATCCGTGAAAGAAGAGCACAGTTGGCGAGCAGGCAAACAGGGGTGGTCATGTCCGTTTGCTCTCAGGCAGCAGCTCTCCAGCAGGAGGCCACAGGTAGGGGGCCTGGGTGTTAAGGACCACGGAGAAGGTGGGCGTAGCTGGAGCGTGGTGAGCTGGGAGAGTGGAAGCTCGCAAGCAGCTGCAAGGTGTGCTCTAACTTACCCTTTAAAGATGACTCTAAGAGAAGAGACTGCAAGGGACCCAAGAGGGAAGAAAGCAGAGCCCCACTCGACAGCCTCTGCAAGCTTCTAGGTGTGAACTGTCGATGTTTTCTCTGCCTTCACTTCACTGGGGATGGAACTCAGGCCACTCTGCTGTACTTGTGACTTTTCATCAGGCAATGACTCCATTTCTCAGAGCTGAGCTGTCCTGGGCAGACGGGGTTCCAAAGGCTGTCGTCTGGTCCTGTGAAGTATGCTGGGTAGAGAGTAGGGAAGGCAGGTTCCAGATGGAGCAGAGAGAGACATAGCAAGGAGTCCTTGCAGAGCGCATTCCTGCTGGAGTTGTAAACAGGAGCATGATTTCGGTGGGAACTGCTGGGGAACCTTCCAGAAGCCCGAAGTGGCTCGATCCATAGAGAGCACACGGGACAGTTTCCCAAGGGTATCTGGCTTTGTTGTTTAAAGAACAGTGAGAACTTGGACATCATCTGCCTGCAGGGGGCTGGCACTTGGAGGGTAAGCTCACGGGAATAAGAATGGAGACAGGAGGGCAAATAAAGGGCCTCGAAAAAGCCTGGAGAAACCTGGCAGGGGGCGGGGCACAGGGGAGGAGGGGAGACCAGCAGGAGCAGGGATGGAGGAAACATTCCAGCCGCTTGCTGGGACAGCAGGAGGCAGGCAGAGGTGGGAACTGGAGAGCCATGAAGAATGCAGTCTAGCCAATAACTGGACCTGGTGCTAGAAGGTTCTGAGGGAGCCCCAGAGAGCCTCAGAGAGTTGTCCAGACGGAAGCTGGACTGCTGGACTGGGGACAGACACTGGTTAGAGCACAGAGGTACAGGTGGGTAAAAAGCAGGCTGCTGATGCCAACAGGTCTGCCCTGCTCCCGCGGAGCCTCCCGCGGAGCCATCTCTATGGATACATTCAGGTCTGAAGCCCGGCCCTTGGACTTCAACCTGATTCACTCTCAGACTGAGCTAGACCACATCAGTCTACCAATCCACTCGCTCATTTGAAAGTCTCCTTTTGATGCAGGGAAGAAGGGGCTTCCGAAGGATGAAGTGGGGAAATGAGCCCTCTGCACAGCGCTCTGTTTCTGGGGTGGGACTTTTTCTTTACCTCCAGCCCTCCCAGCTCATGGTCTTCTTTCCTGCGGGCTGTTGGGAGGTGTGCACGCTCATACCCATCAGTGTTTCATCGCTCCTCCTGCTGGGGTTTTGGACACCAGGGGCTGGGCCCTGTGCTTGCCACAAACACCCCCTTTGTGGAAGAAATGGGGGGGGTGTCTCTGCAACCAGAGAGACTGTCCCTTAGAGTTCCCACCTTCATGCCATCTCGTTGCATGACAGTTGGCAGCTTTTCCTGGTGATCAGCTCCTCCTCCTGTTTCATAATGTGACAGCTTTGTTTGGAATTCACCCCAGCCAAAACTCACAGTTCCCCCAAGCACTGTTGGCTTTTCCTTTTTGTTAAGCATGGCAGAGTTGGCTGGCAAGATAAGCTCTGGGCGACCCATTCATTTTTCACTTGACAGTCTCAAGTGAGGCGTTTATTGCTTCCCTTCGCCCATGACACGGGAAAGTAGCCCTGTGGTGCATGTGTGCACACATGTGTGTGCATATGTGTGCTTGCTGTCAAGCAGGCTGTATTTGTCAGGAGGCAGGGGTATACGCAAGAGCACATCTGTCCCTGCCACAATGTGGCACTGCCTTCCAGGAGGCCACACCAAAAACTGCACATGCTCTGCTGGATAGAAGTTGGGATAAATGAATCCTTGCCTATAAAATATTTATGCCCCTATTTACAAAGTGATCTCACTTAACCTGGTGGGGACAGACATCATTCATGTAAATGATTTATATGAACTCTGAATGGTAGAGAGCACCTAGTCAGCTAGCCCTCTCTTCTCCTGGGAGGACACTCATCCGCTGTCAGCTCTGCATGGAGTGAGGGTTTTGAATTCATAATATAACTCACCTGATTAAAAAACCTTTGTCCCCAGTGGCACAATCAATTTTCCACTATGACACTAAGTTATTTTCTCTGAGCAAATGAGAGCGCTCCAAGATATGAACTCTGAGGGAAACAGGAAGGCATCACAAGGTAAACGTGTCATTTCTGCTTTCCCTCTGGCATGAAGACAAAGGGAGCGATGACCCGGGAGAAGTGACCTGCTTTGCTGGCAGCAATAAAGGCAGCAACAGCGAAGTCCAGTCCCTGAGCTCCTTCCAGTCGGATTCCGGCGACGACAATGGTGAGGCTCCTCAGAAGCGTCCCCTGCAACTCGGCCCCCATGCCGGTGGGAGTTGCAGAGAAGAGGGTGGGTGCCCCCACTGAGGGAACCCCTATGGAGCTGCAGCTTGAACCAGCAGGCCGTGTCGGGGGACCATGTCCCCAGACAGCTGGTGCTGAGTCATTTAGATGTGGTTGCTGATCAAGCTGCTCCACCCAAGTGAGACTCCAGCAAACTTCGTCATTTCTTTCCTTTTCATTTTATGAGCGGTGCTCCCCACACTTCACTACATGACGTCCAACCTCCCTGTCATTAGAAATTAGATCAGAGGTGAGGGCCTTCCACAGACCTCCTTCCCTTCTCAGGGACCCCTCCACACCATCATCCTTTGAGACTGTAAGTCTCCAGAGAATCTGTCCGAACTATAGAGGTGCTGCTTGGAGTAATGCCTGCTGCTCCACACAACCTGGGCCTCTCCGTGCTCCAGAGCCCCTGCCTCTGCCTCCTGTGGGCGTGGTTGATGGACGGGCCATGCGGGCCTGGGTTTCTGAGCTGAAGAACCTGCCCTGGAGGGTGACCTGGTCTCCCCAGTTGAGGGAGGGGAGCAGAAATGGTGAGAAAGTAACAAGCTTCTCCATCAGCAGGAGCCATGCCCACACGCAGTCATCCGCAGACAGGCGGCCCACTGGGGCCTGTGCCAGGTCAGCTTCCACTCTCCAGCAGCCAGCACAGACTGTTTGGTGATCAATAAAGCCATCAGTTGCTAGGCCCCTGTGCAGGACCCTGCGCCAGACACGGGTGCCAAAGTGCACACAGAAACCATCTCCATGGAGACAGAGGGACAAGTGACCCCAGAAGCAGTCATGGAAGTGACTTCCACCCCCAGCCCCAGTGGGGCAGAGCCTCCGAGCAGCAAACCACTGAGCTAGCAACCCCAGAACACAGGTTTCTCCTGACCCCTGTCCGAAGCTTGTGGGCCTGCCTCCAGGTGCTCTCTCCTGCCTGCCCCTCCCGCGAGAAGAGCTGTCACTGATTTGCCATTTATTGGAAGCACTAAGAACAGGAGGGGTTCCAGCCCAGGCAGCACTCCCACTGTGCAGGCCGGCGAATCACCCTCACGGCCTCTGTCCACTGTGTCCTGAAGTCACACCCTTGGGCACGCGTGCTTCACATCCTGGGCTGTTCCTGTAAACAGGTCGTGTTAGGGCTTTCCGAGTGACCAGTTTTAGCCTGGCCACCCTCTCAGTGAGCCCGGCCTGGCTTGCTGCTGTTCCCCATTCCTGGGATCCAGGAGCCCCTGCCCCCGGATAAGGTGTGGCCGCTCTGCCCAGTGGGACTTGGGGAGGCTCTGGGGTCGGTACGTGGCGCCTCGGGGTTAAAAGTTAACTTGTGTCTGAAATACATGACTGACCTGAAGCTGTCCTCCTTCCTGTCACAAGCTTCCATAGTGACTGTGGTCCGGCTTATCAGCACTGTGGCTGACACTATGGAGAACGAAGGTACCTGTTTTTCGCTTCCTCGCATCTCTGAGTAGAGCTCTCCTTCTGGAAGTTTTGCTCCCTTGTTACTTTGAACTCAGGCTGATCTTGTCCAACACCGAGGGGCAGTGGATGTTTCTCCGTGGAATCAGTTCATTTTCTTAGTCCGAATGTAGAAACATCTAGATTGAAACTTTTTAACTAGCAGGTCGCTTCTTTATAAAATCCCCTCCAGAGAACAGTGCCCAGTTGGTTGGATTCGGGGTAAATTAAATCCACCTGACACGTGGCCGAATGTCGCGCTCCCCCCACACGCCGGGAGCACAGAGATGTCATTCACAGCTGCAGTGCTGGTGCTGGGGCACTTTTGACAGTGACGCTCCTGAGTGATGGTAGAGAAGTAGGCTGCTAGAGGCGGGGTTTAGTGTACTTCCTCAATGACGATGGGGAGAGAGAAGAGCACTTACAGCCATCTAGTATGTTCTTTTCTGCTTCTCCATGTGGCCTGGATTGTCTGTTTTACTTCTCTTTGTCTTCGAACAGTGTCTGTCATGGATGAAGGACAGAACTACAACCGAGGTGACCACAGGGCCCGGCGTAGCCTAAGTTCTGAGCTGCCGAGTCTGCCACCTGCCCCTCCCTCCTTCCTTTCTGAGTGTCTTTGGTTTGAGTTCTGCATGTCCCAGGTGTCGTGTATGCCAGTGTTGGCAGTGAAACCGCTCTGCCTGCTTCTTCTTGGCTGTGACTGGCCCCTACCTGTGTCCTCAGCGTGGACAGCCCTCTGGAGCATGCTGCCTGCATGGCCTGCACCCGCGGGGGCTGGGGTGGGAGTTCAGTGGGCCTCATTGGCCATGGCTGAGTGTGAGGCTCTCGGCCCCTAAATGCTCTCTGTTGCCACATCCCTGGGGCCAGTGGCTGGCTGGCTCTGGGGGACCCTTGCCAGGCACTCACAACTGAATCTGATCGGTACCTGAGCGTGACCTGCCATCCCGGCCCAGCCTGGCCAGCTGCTGAGGACACTCGTCTCTCTCCACAGCCTATCACTGGGACACGTCAGACTGGATGCCCGGTGCCCGCCTGTCGGACATTGAAGAGGTGCCTCACTACGAGGGCCCTGAGGCGGGACCAGCAGCCCAGGCCGGTGCCCGGGGTCTGGAGAGCGACTACTACCTGGGCGGTTATGACGTGGACAGCGAGTGCCCACCACCGGTCGATGACGAGTTCCTGAGCGGGGACCAGCTGCCGCCGCCACTGCCCGCAGACTTCCCCGGCCGGCCCGAGGCGGGCCACGCGCTGAGCCCTGAGCGCCTGCGGCCTCACTTCCACCCCAGCCAGTACCTGCCACCCCATGACGACTGGCTAGGCCCACCCACTGCAGAGTTCCGGACCTTTGCCCCTGGCCGGAGTGTGGGCCCTGAGATGCCCGGCCCAGCCGATGGTGGCTCTCTGTCCTCCGAGGGCTCCACTGGCTGTAGCTTTGACCCCTGCGATGTGGCCGGCAGTGACTGTGAGAGCGCAGGCGGCCCCTCCCTGGAGGCGCAGCAGCAGACCCAGGTATAGGGACACGTCCGTAGACCTGGGAGCCGCAGGCAGGCCGCTCGGAGAGCAGTGAGCGCCCAGAACGCGGCCCTCTCCTCCTCCCAGCTGCTCTGGGAGCACACTGGGCACTGGGCGAAGGGGAGGCTGAGGGTGAAGCTGAGGGGTCTTCTGTGGGCAGGACCCAGGCTTCCAAAGGGAGAGGCCGGGTTTGGGCCTCCAGGGCATGGTGGGTCCTGCCAGGACCCGTGTCGCGTAGGCACGCAGGACTGGAGCATGTGGCGTCGAGCCAGTGGGGATGAGACAGTAGTTAGGAGGGGTGGAGAGTTAGTCTCTTAGGCAAAGGAAGAGAGAAGCATAATTAAACCAATACAAAAAAAAAGCCTTTAAAATCAACTCCTTAAAAAAAAACCAAGCTGCTCAATTTTCAGCTATAAAATGTGGTTTGGATAAAACATTTAATATGCTCGGTTCTTTTTGTCGATTTCTGCAAAGTATCTAATCTGATATAGTTGGGTCTTCGGGTCTTTGAGAAAGGCCTCGATAAAGAGCAATAGGAAGACATTGGGGTCTCACGTCGTGGCGTGGGGAGAGCTGACATTGTTGAACCATTAGAAGGAATGTGATTATCTGGTCTCGTGTTTTCCCTTCCTCACTGTGACTCCAGTTTGAGCATCACTGCAGAAATTGGCCTTTGTTCTGAGAATCAGAAGATGAAAAGGGCGGGGGCGGGAAGCAGTACTTTTGTACATAGTTCTCTAGAATCAGAGCTATTAGACATTTAATCTGAATCCACAAATTCATGGGAGGGGGAGAAAATCATGTTCAAAGCTTTCAGCCTGATAATCACAATTCTTGATAATGCAGATAGAGGGTCCATGTGGTTGATAATATCATCGCTGTAAATGAAATTAGTTCCGAGAAGAGTAGGTTAGCTCTCGTGTGCAAGGTCCACTGGTGGAGGGGCTGAGCTCGCCTTCAGAGCGCTGCTCTCAGAAGAGCTGACCATGAAGGTTTCGGTCCGCTTGGTGGGGAGTCCGGCCGCCAGGCAGCACTGCCAGTTCCTCTGATCTCTGGGATGTTAGAGAAACACCCAATGCCATTTTTTTTACTCCAGTTCAGTTGACTTCATTTTGGTACTGCCATTTATATTACCTTAAAGCAAAACTGTGCTTTTTTGAAAGACAGTATTTTGTTATAATTTTCCAGAACTAAACTTATTTAAAAAATGTGTAATGTTTCATTACACCCTGGCAGGGGGAGGAGGGGGGACCTCTTCGCCTCTCAGATGTGGGAGTTGGTCATGAGTTTCCTAAAGAAACAGGAGAATCTTTCCCTAGGAAAACCACACCCCACAGAGAGACACTTTCAGTTGACAAGCTGAGGGAATCTCCTCTTCTGCTTCTCTCAGTCTCTGGCCACACGTGGCGGCCACAGCAAGTACATGCATATTTGCACTCTGCCTGGGAGCAAGCCAGTGTCCACGGCTTGGAAGCCAGCAGATGATGGAGTCAGTGTGCTGTCCTGAGTGTGTTTCACCACCCAGACACATTCTCAGTCCCCTCGTGTTTCATCCTCTTTGTGGCGTCTGTGTTTCCCAAGTGCGTGGTAAACCCCATCTCATCCTAAAGCTTCCAAGGCCATGGGTGCACTCCTCCAGTCTCTGCTTGGACCCCTCGTGGAGCATTCTCACAGTCTGGACAGGAAATATGTCAATCTCACTGAGGCTGCGTTTGAGAATAGTCTTCAATATTTTTTCTTACCTAAGAAGCACATTTGCAAGAATCACAGAGAAAATGATGAACTAATGGTCTAGCTAGCGTCACTGTTACACTTCAGTAATGCAATGACATAAAAACCATCAAAGAAACACAACTCGTTCTTACCCCCAAGAGATAGTAGAAGGGGGTTAATGTCGATGAGTCACTACTGCTCACCCAGAAGACCTGATGACTCCATGATGAGGGGACAGATGGGTCCTAGCGGTCATGCCCAGACTCTGGTCTGACCTACATTCAGTACCTCCTTCTTCAGGACACCTGCCCCTGAGTTTGTGTGAATTAGCTTAAGTACATCAAGCCAGCATGTGTGATGTTTTGATTCATTATCTTTCAACACATACCTTTTCACTTTTAGAAAATGAGATTTCCCTGTAGGTTTCACAACAGTTTCAGTCGGTAGAGATGGGACGACACCTAGAAGCCCCTATTTTACGAGAGCGGGAACATGCCAGCCAGGGGAGGGGACCCGCCCAGGCGCACACAGAAGGGCACATCGCTCCGCTGGAAGAAGACACATCAGCTGGCCGTTTTCCCTCTACATAACCACTAAACCGCCTGGGCTTCTGCTGGACCTCGGACTTCCCACCTGCTTGGAATATGCTAGAAAAGAGATGTCACCGAGAACATTCCTCTGGAAGCCTCATGGTCCTATGATTCTTTGAAGGGCGCACTTAGAGATTTCACAGATTTCTGTGGACATTTATCAAAATGCTGCTTTTGCCAAATTGACATTTTCTAAAGTGGGGATGGAATGATCCAGACCAGAATTCAGACAAGCCATCAATGATAATGACACTTTATAAAATGGCCTGTGAGTGCATTTCAGTTCCGACCAGTCCTGGTGTCTGCGCCTACCCCTCCACCACCATGAACCACATGGAAGCTATTTACCCAATTCATGTCATTCCCTGTTTTCTGGCACTGTGCCACCTCCTGGAAGTTCCTCTCCACTGCCTGCTGCAGGCACCTCCCTCGTGTCACATGACAAGATCCAGAGAAGCTTCACTGTCAATGTTTGTCTTACAGCCAGTGGAAGCCACAAGGGAAGTCGATGTTTTTTTTATTTGCTTGCTTCTAGGGGTTTCTTGCAGCTGAGTTCCACTTCGTGCCTGCTTTTCATGCCTCCAGCCCTGCCCATCCATGAAGGCCATTGTCAATGACTTAGCAATAGAAATAGGTCAAGTCTATGCATTTGAGTTTCGCCCCATCAGAGGTCAGTGTGAAGGCCTGTAATGGGACTCAGGACACGCGCCTGGACCTTACCTGGGACTGCCCGGCGATCGCTAGCACCACTTGGAAGAAAACAAGTCAAGATGGGTTCCACTGGCCACCCATCCTCCTTATACACCCATCCCACCCATGGGCCCCAAGTGCTGTGTCTGCATAATCAAATCAGGGGAGCTGTGAAAGGGATTGTCAAACAAGTCCTTGAAGGCCCACAGAATACTTGCCTGTGAAATGATCCAGGACAATCTAGTATTCACTTTGCCCGGGTTGTGAGCGATTCTCTGGTCTCCTCACTTCTACCTGCCCAGTTCCCCGAAGTGCTCAGAGGTCACTTTTACGTCTTATGTTTTATGACTTTAGTTTCAACCACAGGAATGGAGCTTTGAAAAGGCATGTCTTCAGTGGCAGTTTTTCATGTGGTCTGCAGGGAGGTGGTCTTGTGTTCTTTCTGGGTGTGTCCCGCAGTGTTCAACCGCACATTGTCCCAGTAGCATCCACAAGGTCGTGAAGCTGCTGTGATCTCATTCTAGGGATCAACGTCACCGTCTGTGGGTTTGGCATCAGTTAATATTTAGCCAGCTGGCTACGAGGTAGGAAAAGAATAAGCTTTCCTTTCCTTCTCTAATAATGAAAAGCAATAATTACAAGTAATATTACACAAAGGCCATAATTAGTCTCTTCCAGAGTTTCGGGTGCACTAGAGAATCGTAGAGTCCCTTGGAGTGTGTCTGGACCCGTTGGTATGTCCCGTAGTGCCCTTCCAGAAAACAGGTCCCTGAATTGCTACTACTTAACCATTTTATGAGCCCAGACTACTGCATTTTGGGGAGCAATGAGTGTGTTTGGAAACAGAAGCAGTTCTTTTGAAGCACTGTATCAGAGAGATTGTCTTGTAAATGTACCTGTTGCAAACAGGCTGGTTTATAAAAGATGTATGTTTTGGTGTTTAAGCTGTTTATAAAAGTGTATATACTGGTTTCAATTTTCCAGGCTTTTGTAGATACTGTATTGATGCCTACCAGGATGCTTTAATTTGGGGGTCGAATATCATTCTAAGTCATCCATGCTGTTGGTCTGCAAACTTTGGAGGTAGCCACACACATAAAAAAAATTTTTTTTTTTTTAGATTGGAAAATGTTTTTTAATCATTTCAAAGTGTACTGTAACTCTTCTTTGGTTCTACTGTTTTCATTTAACTTTCTCTGTTTTCCAGAAAATGTTTTTATGGACATTTTGTTTAAACAAGTGTGCTGTGCCCGGTTCATAGGCCCCAGCTGTGTGGAGTTAGTTCCCCACTCAGGATGGAGTGCGTCCTCCCTTCGCCCACATGTCACTCACCTCCACTCACCTCCACTCACCTCCACTCGCACACACATCACACACCTAACCTTATGCAACGGAGAGCTAGCACGAAAGTGACTTGTCCCTCTAACATGGGTTGTTTCTGCATAGATTGCTGTCAGCAGCATTCAATCTGTGTTCTTTTTCTATAAAATGAAAGAAAGGCATAAACAAAAAAATAAATCAAAATAAAAAGACAACCAAAAAAATAATAATAATACGCCCACAGTGTACAGGTTTGTAACTGCCAAAATTTGATGGTTAAAACAAGTTTTCAAGTAAAAAAGAAAAAAAAAAAAGCAACTGACAGTGTGTGGCCTCTTTTAAGTGTTTTCTCTAATGTGTCTGCATTCGGGGCCGGGCGCGCAGGGCCTGGAGGGCCCGCCCCAGGTGGCCCTTGGGCACCTCACGTGGATATTGCCAAATGCTTGTCGTCGGGGCCTCCGAGGAGGAAATGGTGCTGGACTCATGGAGGCTGGTAGAGGCTCTGGGGTCTTCCATGAGCATGCCCCCGCTGGCTGCTAATGCATCTGCCTCCCCTAAATTCCAAAAGATTGGAGCACAATTAGCATTTGAGTTTTCCTTCAAGGAGATGCGGAAAGTTGTCTCGAAAGTCACACTCTATGCGAGAGAAGCTGCGGGAGAGGGATAAATAGATCTTGGAAGAGAAGTGACATCACAGTGAAGGGCCCTCCACCCATGGGGGTGGTGGGGCAGTCATTGAGACACCTGTCTAAGCTTCATTATCTGCCACCGGAGTGGCCTGCTGTGGCAACCTGACCCTCACCCGCAGGGCCCAGGCCTTCAGAGAGAGTACCTGTCTCTGCTCTCACCACCCCTGTCCTGGCTGACCCCAGGCACAGGCAGCATGACCAGCTCAAGACCTGCTGGCCAGTGTGGCTCTGACACACTAGCCCAGGTGACAGAGGCCTGCTCACTGACTCAGGTTCCCAGCACAAGACTAGCCCTGATTAAACGCTTTTGATTGAAAGAGAAATCATGATGTCTCCACTAAGTCCCTCTTTATAAATCCTTCCTATATAGGTGGATGCAGTCACTGTTGTGAGGGCTTTAAAGAAAGATGGGTGTTGAAAACTCCAGAAGCTCCCACCATGGGCTGCAGTGACACGCTCAGGAATTTAGCACCCGGCAGTCCATGAGGCCCTTTAGCAGGAGGACTGAACCTCCATTCATACATACCTTAAATTAGTAGCGCAGCCTGTCATAGGAGACGCCAGGAAAAATGATCTGTGGGGACAGGAGAGAAAAAGACCCATCTCCTTCCTTCTCTGATGGTTTTCTGGGATAAAAAGAGCTGGTTCCTATCTTCAAAACAGATCTCTGTAAAAAGGTCCCTTGCTTTTTGTACCTGGGAATGGAGTCCCCAGACCTCTTCCAAATTGTGTGATTCTCTGGAGGCTCATAGAACTCAGAGATCATCCTCATGCCATGAAATATTGCCAACTGGGGTGCCTGCCCTGCCTCTCTCTCTCCCTCCTTTCTTTTCTTCTCCCTCCCTCCCTCCCTCCCTCCATTCCTTCCCGCTCCTTCCTTCCTTGCTCTTACTTCCAAAGCAGTCAAGTCCTTTATAGAATGAAGGCCGGCAAGAGATACTGGTAAGACCTCTATATGCCTCCAGAATGGTTAGAAATATCCTTCAGGGCATACATGTTTATCAGCATAAATTTTAAAGGAGGATCTTTACAAATCTACTTTGAGGGGGGTTTTAGATATTACTCCATTGTAGAAGCCCGCTCTCTCAGAAAAGAAAGACCACCCAAGGGCACCCAAGCAAAGCACAACTATCCCTTTCTCACTGAGTCATAAAGTAGTGTGGGCACATTTACACCCTTTGCATTCACGTTATTCTCTACCTGGTTGGATAGATCGCCAGGCCAGTGCCTGGCTTCAGGGTCTGACCCGCCCAGAGGTGCCCCTGTGGGGTGTCAGCTGAACTGGCACTCAGGTCAGAGCCCCTGCCAGCTGAAACCTGAGCAGCACAGAGGTCAGTCCAACCTGAGCAGAGGGTACCACCAGGAGAGACTGTTCACAGGTCCCAGGTCACTGGAGTGTTTTCTTCATGAGAACACCGCTGCTTCCCAAGACTCCTATTTGCCCAGGTGCGCAGCATGGCCGCGTCCACAGCAGAAGCCTCTCTCCACGGCGTCCTGAACAAGCCAGTCCCTGCTTACATGTCTTGAAGGTCAGCGCTGTCTCCTTTTTAATGGCTACCTTGTTTTCCACTTCACGATTGTTCCATAGTTGATTAAATCACACCCTTACAGACGGAATATTTCATGTTTTGAGATTACAGACCAGGCGGCTTTAAATAGATGTGGGCACTGGTTAGGATTTCTTGAAACAGAGTTCTTAGTTCAAAAAAGTTGGCCATGTTAAAGTCTGGGCATTTCTCCTTAGTAATGTATATGGCCTTCAGATGGCTTGTCTGAGCAATGATCCCACCAGCAGTGACAGCATGTGACACCTGCCTCCCTCCTCCTCCAGGTGTGCCAGCAAACAGATTCCAGAAGCCACCCTGCCATGAGGTCCTCAGGGGCACATGGAGGCCAGGGATGGTGCAGCTCTTGAGAGCAAAGCTGGTGCTTCTGTGAGCACATATCAGGGCTGCCCTCTGCTCACTGAACCTGAGGCCACTCTCTGGGAGACGCTGCATGTCCACCTCTCAGGCAGGCATTTGCACAGAGAGTCCAGGCAAGAGGTTTCAAAAAAAGTGTCAGCAGATTCTGCAGTTCAAAGGCCAGGATTCTCAGGTACCAGGCCCTATCTGAACAATCGTTTCCCATTGGCTTGAGCCCTCATCTCTGTGACGTAGGAAACATAGGCATCCTCAAAACAGGAATGTCTACATGAGTTCTTGTTAGCTGAAAATGCAAAAGGAACAGAGAGGCACTGTGGTGCAGGTGCAGAGGCTGCGGGCAGCTATACTGGCTCCTCACTATGGTGGGAGCAGCAGTGCCGGCCTGGGGGGCTCATGGGACACCCAACTACGAGCTCTGCGAGCTGTGTGCACCCCCACTTACTGCCATGGCTGATACTTCCGGGAAGCCCATGACTGGGATGTATGTGTGTGGATGGCTTGTTGGGCTGGTCTCCGCATCACTGCCAGGGTGCCCCAGCCACTCAGGACGTCCTCTGGAGCCGGGGACTTTGCAGTCATGTCATTTCTGTGACCTGAGGAGAAGTAGCATATGAGCAGGTCACAAGGAGATCGTGGCAGTTTCCAGAGGTGGTGTGAACAGCAGCCCAATGGCTGTGCTGAATGTGGGACATTGACAAAAATGACCAAGGACAAGATGAAAAGTGACCATCAGCCCCACTGTGCCCACAGTCCCACACAGAAAAGGTACAGGCAACACATACTCCTCAACCAGTGCCTCAGCTCAGGAGAGGGGACCCAGCCAGTGTCAGAGCCCAGGACAGGCCCATCGTTCTCAGAATGAGTGCACAATGCCCCACTCTGTGACGTCAATTTTACCCAGGACAGGCCCATCGTTCTCAGAATGAGTGCACAATGCCCCGCTATGTGACGTCAATTTTACATTTGCATCACACAAAGAGCAGTGTTCACAGAAAGAACCTCAGCATTGTGACGGGCACGGCAGCTTTGGGCCATCTGCGGCATAATGCTGAAGACTTGGGCAGGCCTGGCCAGCAGGCACTTCTCCAACACAGTGACAGGGCCCTCAGGGACTCTTCTGACCTACTGTCACCACAGCTCAATGTCAAGGTGAGCAGATTCTGCACCACCCTGCACAGATGCCCCCAAGTGTCTATGAGACGGTTCCCATCACCAGCAGCACCTGCTGCCCCGTGAGGGCGCACAGTGCTCGGAGGGTGAGATGTTTTGTTTTCTCTTCCAGTTGACCCTCAGGCATCCTTAAGAAACTAGGGTCAAGATAGCAGTTCATCCTGCACGTTAAGACAAGGCGCTGAGGTGGTAGGTGCGGTGTGGCATGCACACGAGGTGATAACTCGGTGTCCTAAAATGCACACGGCGATGTCAGCAAAAAGGATAATGCCGCAGTTTTTAAAACTTATCAGCAAAGAATACATTGGCACATGGTCACCTATTTCCACAAACACCAGGATGCTCAACTCACCCACAGTTCACCCCGTGTTTGCCCGCACATATCAGGGGCCCAGACTCTGCTAAGTGGGAGCCAGCTCCCCAGTCATTCTGAGCAGAGCTGTGGTTGTGATTTGCAGGCTTCCCAACAGCGCGCCCTGAGGACACAGATCACCAGGGACATTGAGCACAGCCTCCAGGGCGTGCCAGGAGTCTCACAGGCTGGTGATCTGCATACCTCCCAGCCTGTGACCTGGACACTGACAGGTTCAAGGACCTTCATGGCCTGGTACGGGCCCTGGAGACAGGTTCATGCTGACGGCAGCTGGAAACTCACAGGGGCTTGTTGACCCTGTGTGGTGACGGCTCCCATCCCTGTTCAGGGACAGTTCTGGTGCCCCTCCCACTGTTGTTCCTCAGTGTGGAGTCCAGGCCCCTGGAGACTTACACTTGGGAGGCACCCATGTGCCAGGATGGAGCAGCAGCTGTTATTGATCAGTGAGGAAAGCAGGCCACTGCACTCCGGGTCTAAACCTTGGACACCACAGTCTCAGGAGTAGACTGTCCCGACCTGGCTCCTGAAAGTCCCCAGCAGCCGTCCAGGCCTCTACAAACTGCAGTGGCACTTCTGGGGCCGGGCTTCATGGTTTTTCAATGAAGAACTGATTGCAACTGTGCAGTGACTCACTGCCTACCAGGAAGGGTAGGTGCCTGGGTCCCAGCACCTCCTGGGCAGATGCTTAGGAGCAAGACACCCTGTGCATGTGCGAGTCACTCTGACCTCAGCCCGGACCCCCTGGCGCTCTGCACACCAGCATGTCTGTCTGAAGCACCACCCTCAACCCCTGAAGAAGCCCTGACCATCCAACCCCTCAGGCCAAACACCCGATGTCGCCTTTGACTCCCCTTCTTCACCCTCATATCCAATCTGTAGAAAATATGTGAGTTTCTAAAACTATGCAAACTTCCCACCACTTGACTCTTTGCCAGCCCGGTCCATCGCGCGTGGGTTATGGAATAACTGTAGCTGCTCTGCTTTGCTGTGGGACCTCTCCTCACCATTCCTCCTTGCTCCTGCTGCATGCCCCTTTTCTCCCCTGGTACCTGCCTGTCTCCACCCACTGTGTAAGTCCCTGGGTGACAGCACCTGGCACCTGGTGAGGCCAGCATTTGATGGGGGGTTGGACAAATACCGCAGGCCAATAACCTTGAGCCCGGCTTCCAGCACGTGCTAGATGAGCACGTAAGTTAGCTGAAGAAGTTCTCTGAGGAGTACCCTGGGCATCAGTCATGGAAAACAAAACAAAAATTAGGGAGCAAAGCCCAAGTACCCTTCCGTCGCTCCTCACCCCCAGACATGTTCACCTGATACAGACGAGCAGACTGCACAGTAGCCGAGTGCCAGCCCCAAACGCACCGAGGGCTCCCTCCTGCCACCCTAAGCTGGGCCACGGGGGAGCCCACTGTTCTAGCCAGGTCTGGATACAGGGCACCAGGTCACCCACTGTGCAGTGGACAAACCTCTGGGCACCCCTGCGTCCTGCCCTATGTGGCTGTGAAATCCACTCCTTCGACAGTGGGTAGAGTGCGGAGGGAGAAGGACAGGCAGAGCCAGGGTGGGCATGAGGTCTCGAGTCACCATTACTGCTCTGAGGGCTTTGGAAATGAGTTAGGCTACAAACAGGCTGAGACAGAATCTCTGAGGATGACAAGCTCGATGACAGAGGGCATGAGTAAACCGGGTTACACGGGTAACGTGTGCAGTGCCAATGAAGCAAGAAGCTTTCTGCAAGAGCAGCTGTGAGGGTGCTCCCTGCAGGAAGATGTCAGAGGCATCTCTGGGACTCAGAACACATCCAGGGCTCTGCACACACACCCAGGACACGGCATACACCCAGGACACAGCACACACCCCAGGGTTCTGCACACACACCCAGGGCTCTGCACACATACTCCGGACGTGGCACACACCCAGGACACAGCACACACCCCAGGGTTCTGTACACACACCCAGGATTCTGCACACATATCCAGGGCTCTGCACACACACCCCAGACATGGCACACACCCAGCACACAGCACACACTCCCAAGATTCTGCGCACATATCCAGGGCTCTGCACACATACCCCGGACATGGCACATATCCAGGACACGGCACATACACCCAGGACACAGCACACACCCAGGGTTCTGCCCACTTATTGGTTGACATTGTAAAGCACCTCACTGAGCCTGTGCACAGATACGTGTTTTATAAACACTTTGGTTTGCTCTGGAAAGAATTTCATTTGACTACTGAGAGACCGGGAGCTACGGGAAATATACAGGCTAAGAGAGGCCTCCTTCTCTGGATGCTCCTGTGCCCGACGGGCTTCTGTCCCTTCCAGACACCAGTGCTCCCGGGCTGACAGGGCAGAAGGCAACAACTAAGTGCTATCCCGAGAAATTCCACTGCATAGTGTTTAGAATTTAACTGTTATTTGGCATTTCTGGATAACATACATACTTGAGATTGTTTTACAGTCATTTGATAGTTGCTTTGTGAGAGACAACTGAAGCAAAACCACTTCATATGGCGCTACTCACAGGGACAAAGTTGCTGTGCCAATAATGTGCTCTAGAAATGTGAATGCCAGAATTCCTGTTAGAGACGAGACTGCTCACATCATGTGTGACG
The DNA here is from genome assembly GCA_004363575.1 of Solenodon paradoxus. NCBI lineage: Eukaryota > Metazoa > Chordata > Mammalia > Eulipotyphla > Solenodontidae > Solenodon > Solenodon paradoxus. The sequence goes on from RJWH01001123.1 coordinate 22,491, forward strand.
GCACCAACATAGTGTTGACATTGTTCCCTGACTTGCAGAGTGTGTTTCTCCCTAAAGGACACACTTGCTCAGGTGTGGACAAGTCCACGAAGCTTCCAGACACCAGGATGAGCAAACCCCCTTGCCCACTGGCCCTTCAGTCTGTCCCTAGGCCCACTCGCTGCAGATTCGGTGAGCAGCAGGGAAGCCAACACTCTCGGCCTTCGCCCAGAGAAGGAGGGTGGGAGGAGTGTGGTCATGAGTGAGCAAGGTCAAGGGCACACTGAAGAGGTCAAAAGACCCAGCAAAAAGGTAAGGAATGAGCAACAAGAGAGGCCAGGCTGAGCCAGGAACCCTTCTCACACAGAGGAAGTCTATTCTCTAGCCTCAGAAAATGCAACTGAAGACAAAGGGATGGTGGGCAAGTCCACCGATGGTGGCTGAGGTTGATATTCTGGAAAGATGTCGCTGGCTGGTGGGTTTTGGTGCGGAGAAGCCAGGGAAAGCCCCGCCCAGCCCCAGGGGCTATGTTCATGCAGATGGGCAGCCTTGGGGCGTTCCAGGGTCCAGAACCTGTTTACAGAGGAGTTCACCTCAGGGTCACTATGTGCTATCTGCCTTTTCAGAGGCCCACTGAAAATACTCATGGGGCTAATGTGCCAAGGACTTCCATTAAAACAATGCTGGTTCGGGAGGTAGGAAATAGGGCAGGGACAGGCCATGGGAGTCCCAGTCCCCATAAAGAACCAAATGTCTCCTGCTTATTTGCACTTAAGAATCACAGAAGTCACCCCCAAACCTAAACCCTAATTTCTGAACCCCCAGACAGCACCTCATTCTTGGGTGAATTATGGCTTGGGCATCTGGACCATGAATGACAACCTGGGCCTGCAGACTCTGTGAACAGAAGAATGAAGTCTCTTTTTCAAGCCTTGGCTTCGTTTCGCTCCACCTTTAAAACAGAAAGCATCTCTGGCCAGGAGCGGGCAAGGAGAAGATGGTGAGCGAGCACATGCTCAGACCCCTTTCTGCCCCCTTCACCCTCAGGCAGCCCTAGGCTCCAGCACCTCTGGGTCCCTTTCTTGCAGCTGAGACGTCTGAGATGCAGGAGCCACTGGGATAGTGCTCTCCTGGTGCGACTGTGCTTTGTCATTGCCAGGTGTTCTGGCAGAAGTGGCATTCCTCCTAGGCCAGGGAGAACACTGGACATTTTCAGTTCTGACAAACATGCTGGGACCCGACATAAGAGTAGCTTTCAGAGATCCTTGAGCTTGAATGAAGGTCCCCTGGTCAGTTTTCAAAATTTTCTCAATGGTCTGCCCCCTCTATACCTTTATCAATTTACACCCCAGAATGCACAGTGTGGTTGCAGATTTCAAGTTCAAGGGACAATGCCTCAGAGATGGTGGGAGAAAAGGAATTTTGCAATAAATATGAAAGATATGGCAATGTGAAGACAGCACAGAAGAAGGCGAGGAGGGGACTTAGCACGCCCTTGACAAGAGGACTAAGGGCACGTGCAGGCAGACCTGAAGTTAGGAGGGGCCACTGGGGTCAGCCAGCCGGCCAGACACTCATTCACCCCTAACAGCCCGTGACGTATTCAAGAACACAGCACAGTCACTCCTGGAAGAAGGAAGAAATGTTCCCTCACAGGAATGTCCTTTTCAAGGGAATCAAGTTGAATGAAAGGAAAAGTGTGAAGGAAAGCAGCCCTGGCAGCACTTGCTTATGCAGACGCTCCGCTCAGGCCTCGGCAGCGATGACAAGGGTGTCAAATCTGAAGGAGACCCAGAACCCTGTGCAGATCCCGGGGGACTCAGGGGCAGGCGAGGCCACATCTTCCATCAGACAGACACTTTGCCCTGACACTTCCCTCCTGGTCAAGGCAAAGGCATGAAAATGCTCTCATGAGGTTTAACGGTTTTATTGAGAACTCTGCCCTGGGTGCATCTGGGGGGAAGAGCAGTCAGGTCCATCACCTCTGACTGGTGCAGCCCATATACATGCCAATGACCAGGTCCACGTCCCGGGGCCAGGGGACAACCAAGCGAACAACTAGATAAAATACATGAATGCTTCTTCCGCCTCTCTCTTCTGACTGCCTGTTCACCTTCACTGCTGCCTGCCCGCCTCTTATAAGAAGAATAAAAGAAAGCTCTGCCCTTATCTATGTTTGAGGTCAAGGTTTGTAAGACACTCTTTACTACTTGGAATATATATGTGTGTGTATATACACATATACATATATATTATAATATATGTTGTACAAATGATCAATCACCTTAGCTGTAACTGAACTTTGAATTCACGGACCTCCTTTTTTCTCTCTTACGCTTGCTCTTGTTTCTCTTTCATTTCCTGTCTACAGCTTAATTAACTCTGGTTCTTTAACACTGTAAGAAACTCAAGACAATTCTGGCATTTAGTAACCGTCAGTCTATCATCTTCCTACTACACCGGTTCAAATTCTCCAGGTGACGGAAGGAGGTAACTGCAGCTTTGCTTAGTTTGGGGACCACACCCTGCCCCAGGTGACAAAGTGCACCAGGTCCTGGCCTGCTCGTGGGGGCAGAGGGAGTGCCCACAGCACCATCGTCCCGGAGCAGCACTTCCTGAGATTTGGCAGACACCTGGGCAGAGGACACCTGCTTCCAGGGAGCGTGTGGAAGGTCTCTGGGGCAGGGTCTCTGCAGGACAGGACAGCAGCTCCATGGAGGCTTCTGGAAGGACACCCAGGGCAGCGGGGCTTTGAGTGGCCTATGTGGGTGATCCATCTTAGGTGGTGAGGAAAAAGTCTGCATCCTATGAGGACACAGGACAGCGTTTTTCCCAGACCCAGTGAACATTCTGAGAAGCGGGTTAAGGAAGGTGAAGGGGCCTGACCTCATTTGAGCTTGCTCTGGTTTGTTGCCTGACCTGGATCAGCCTTGCAGGAGACCTCAGTGAGGCCATGAGCACAGAGCTGCTGCTGCGTGAGAACACCTGTGTCCGAGACATCTGATGTCAGTTGTCTCCATTACCCGTTCCAGGTGAGCCTGCATCCAGCACGGAGCCCAGATCCCACCCCCATGGGACAGCCCTGGGGGCCAGCAAACAACTTTAGGTACCTCCCACTTGTCTACTCTTCCCACACCCCTCTCTTCAAAACTTGAGCCCTCCTGAGGATTCAGTGGTAGGACTTACTCTTGGTGAGAACCCAAGGTATTTTGGATTTGTATCTGGGAAGCTTAGTGGCAGCTCCCAATTCACAGAGAGAGGATGAACGATAATCCCTAGGACGTTTTTCTCTCTGATGAAGAGGCTGGGTGGGTCAGGAGGGCTTCTTGGGAGGCCCTTGTCTCCAGGTCTGAGGAGGAATGCAGTTCATATTTATTTTGTGGTCCCACTAAACGGAATCTATCCTGTTAGTCTGGCCCAGAGGGACAAAACCACGGCCGTACCCGGGAAAAAGGAGACTGACGTCAAACTGAGGAATCGAAACCACACCTGGAATCACAGGACCAATCCCCAATCGCGACGTATGAAGCCCGCGAATTTTTTTTGCTTAAAGAGCGCACTTCCCTTTGTTGGGGCGCGACTTCCCCGGCCCTCGTTCTGCGGACCGGAGAACCTCGCCCGGGTGTGCAAATCCCAGTAAAGCCCTGGCTATTTGATTTTTTGTTTGATTGGCAATCTTTCCTCGGTGGAGCCCCGAGAAAAAACCTTTCACATCCGTTCACAGGATCCAGGGAGTACCTCCCGTGTGCGGGAGCCCCAACGGGACTGTGTACAAACGGACGCTCTCTGGTTCACTCTGTGCCAGGTGACGCCCAGCCGGGCCGTGTGGTGCTCGTGGAAATTAACTTGCTTGGCAGACCCTTAAGTTGTTTCCCGTCTTTTGCTGTCATAAGCGACGCTGCAGCGGGCAGTCTGGAGCCCTCCACACAAGGAGAATCCCTCTAGGCCAGCTTCGCAGAGAGGCTGCTGGCCCACACGCAGACTGGGAACCCAGCGCCTACTGCCTGAGGCCTCCCAGGAGCTCATGCCCCCACGCAGTGTGTCGCAGGCGCTGGGCCTGCACCCACAGGCCGGTTTTAACCCTTAACAGCCAGCAATGAGTCAGCATTAAGGCGGTCCCTCGGGCCTTCTGGGCTTTGACAGAGGCTCCCCTCCAGTCCCATCAGATGGAGGAATTCCTGTGTTTGCTCAGAGGCCCTGCCGCAGGCCTCTCTCTGAGAGGATGGCTGCTATCCCCACAACAAGCAGACAGGGCCTCCTGTTTCTGCACCTCCGACAACATCGCTTGTTGACAAATCTGTCTCTCTACCCATCTATTTCTCCAAGACAGGAACCTTTTTCTTTCTTTTTTTTTTAAAGGAGAGGTGCAGGCAGGAAGAGACAGAAGTCGCACTCTCATTTATTTTTGTTTTAGTCATACCTATTGACTGTTCCCCCCCACTACCACCACCAGCCAAAGTATGTGAATCCAATTCCTTGGTATGTGTGTGTGGATTGCGCCAGACCACAGGTGACAGACCTAACGGCTACTCCAACAGGATGTGCCTAAGACAGAAATCTGAAGCTATTCACCCCAGAACCCAACCCAGGCCCAGCAGATGTGGACTTGTTGGCTGAATTTTTAAATACGTGGCCTGCATTTTCAGTTGGTGACAATATGAGAAAGCTGGTATTTTGCACTTTGACGGAATTCCCCCTCTTGACAGATGTGGGGGTAGCTGCCACGTGGAGCCACAGGCCAGGTTCACAGGGAGCCGTCCCTCCCAGAGAACTTGAGATGTTATCATGGAAAGGATCCCAGCGTGAACCCAGGCCTGATTCCAGGCTTCCTGGGCATAATCTGGCTGACTTCTGAAGGCGCATGAGCGCAGCTCAGCTCACAACGACAGCTCTGCTGTCTGTGTGCAGAGGTCCGGGGCTTGGCAGAGCCAGACCTAACTGGATAGGGGTCAGCACTTTACTATGTCTCCCCCACTTTTCCTTGCAAGTGTGCATGACCAGACCAGGTATTATATTATTACCAGACAGAACAAGACGGACCGCCATAAATCAAAGCAGAAAGCTAGTTTGTACCGGAAATCTGAACTTTAAGATCGTGAGATCAACTCCTGACTACTTAGGAAAAGAAATGAATAAACTAATCACCAGCTCTGCTCATTGTTTCTCAGCTGCGCCCTGTGTCTTCCTGTTGACCCACCTCTCAGTGGGGATAAATAACAAAGACTAATGATGTGTCACATCTACTTACCTTCATGCTGCTGTTTCTCATCATAAGCGATTTATACGAGGTCTGACATTCATTAATTTTAGCTTCATCTGGCCTAGAGTCCAGCATTTAATCTAGCCGGGGTGTCAGACAGACGTCTAGTACTCTGAATGCTGGACACTCTACCATGAGTGAGAAGCAGCTCCTGAGGGGCCTGTACCTCCTCCCTTGTCTGCGATGTCTGGAAAGAGGAGGGCAAGAACCGGCAAGTGGCTGCACTCAGACCTGGCATGTGGCTGGCCCTCAAAATAATCCTCTTCTGAGGAATATTTATCATAAATTTTAGAAGCCTGAACTTGAGTCAATACTACCTCTCATATTCTGGGGGTGTCAAAGGCTCCCTTTCTTTGATCCAAACATCTTCTGACTATGCAGCTTTGGAGAGTCAGCTGAGAGGCTGCAGCACGTTCTCAGCAGTCCAGCATGATGCCCACCCTCTTCCCTCCTGCAGCCTTCTCACCCAGGGCTCAGACACACATTAGGCATGGCGCTGGCCCATGGTCAGGGGTCATGTTATCAGTGAGGAGGTGTCCTACTAGGCACTCACTCCAGTTGGTCTTACCCCTTCTGACTCAGTGCATGTGTCTTCAGAAGCTCTCTCTTTGCTCTTGCTATGTCCCTCTGCCTACTTCAAGGGCTGAGCCCTGACCCCTCATTTGAGGCTTTGGCTAGCTACCAATTCCTACTGCCAAGCACATTCCAGCAACTTCCCCATCAGCCACCTGGAATGAGATAGCCCGTGTTCACAAGTTCATGAACACTAGTCGGGTGTGTCAACTCCCCCACGGCCCCTGAACTCCCCCTCTGGGTGTGAGCGTTTCTTCTTTGCCCTCTTATTGACACAACCTCTGCCTCACCCCAACTCTCTTAGCATCAGTGGACCCAGATAGTTCTTCCACATCTCTCTGTCTGTTCCCTTGTGCTGGGACTAAGCCGTCCTTGCCTAGTGGTACCATGATATTGGCAAGAGGCCTAGCCGTGTGGTGCATTTACATATTTTTTACCTTTAATTGTTATTTCTAAAAATGCTCACATTGAGGGGGAAAAACAGTGAAGAGGCAAATTAAAATTAAAAAATGAGGTATCCGTCCTCCAACCATAGCCCATCCCTTTTCCCCAAAGGTAAAAATTTGGTCAACTTATCTCCAGACTTTTTTGCTACGTATGTAGAGGTTATAAACGAACAGATATAGATAGAAAACAGAATTTTGGGGAGGGAATGGCACCATACCATATGTGATCAGCTTCAATCTGTTGTTGTTTTTCACTTAACCCGAGAAATAAACACAATTCCATGTTAGCCTACAAGCCCACCTTATGCTTTTAAGCGTCAACACAGTATTCATAGTCTCTATATACTGTTTTTTATCTAACCCTGATCCTGTTGATATAAACCTAAACTGAATCCAATATTTCAGCACCACAAATAATAAGGCAATATATATTCTTACACCAAATGTACAGAGATTTCCACCAGTTAAATTGCTAGGTATGTACATTGAGAATTTGGATAAGCAACTGCAAAATTTATTTTCCAAATATTTTGTAAAAACTCAGTTTTCTGTGATAGTGACAATATTCATGCCCTGGATAACAATGAGTATCTTCAATATTTTGCAAGTTTATAGTCTGATGAGTAGAAATGATATCACAATAATTGGTGCTTCTTTGACTTATAGCTGAGTATATTTTCACACATGTTCTATTTCTCAGGTTTATTTGAACTTTTAATTTATTGGACCTTTGAAAGCATTTCAGTATTGTTTTTTATAAACCATAAATTAGATATTAAGACTTTCAAAAACAGGTTACCAATTTTTTTTCTTTTAGTGTATATTTGTTTTGTAAATGTATTTATAATATATTTTGCACAATAGTGGTTTTACCTTGCCATGTAGGTGAATCTGTCAGTCTTTTCCTCTAAGACTTTTGGATTTCATGTCTTTCTCAGAAGTCTTCCCACCCCAGGTTATAAAAACATTCTCCTTTATGTCTTCTAGTGCTCACATAGCTTCATTTGATACTTTTAGGCCTGTAATTCACATTTGTGTACAGGGTGAGTGAGGAATCGTGCTTCACTTTCTCCAGAATGCTAAACTAGATGTAGAGAGGGTCAGCAAAGGAGATCTCATTCCCAATAGCACCAACCCTGTCACTGAGCCAATCTGTGGATGAGGACCTGAAGCATAACACAGCCTGGCCCTGTATAAGGTCAGACCTGTGATGACCTGCTGCATCTGCTTTCACACAAACACAGCTCATGTTAAGATGGTCTCTGTACAGCAGCTTTTAAAAGTCTTTCCATGTATTTACCTGTTCAATCTTCACTCCAGCCTGCAAGGCACAATCTTGAACATGAGCTTATTTCTTGCTGTAGCCTATCATTCTTAACATTTTTTAAAAATAGTTATCTTTGTGCACTCCGTGGCTCTGTGACTCACACAGCTAGGGTGCAAGCCACGTGAAGACCAATGATGTGGTTTGAGACCCAAGGCCCGCAGTGAAAAAAAAAAAAAAACCTTTGAGACATTTTCCCCATAGATATCTTACGATTCTTAGACTAAGTCCTCAAGAATTTGTTTTGTTGCTATTAGAACATTTTCCAATTAGTAATTGCTGCCCTAGAGGATGTTGTTAAAGGTAAGATATATGACATAGTGGTAGCTGATGTGGGGACAGCATAGCTTAAAGGGGATTGCCACCTTCGCAGCTTGGGTCTAGCCCACACCCCTAGATACTCGCCATTTTCACTCCAAGTAACTAACCTGGACATACCCATGAAGGGAGAAGCCCCCGCCCCTCATATGTATTCAAGAATCCCTCTGACCTGGGTGAGAGCAGGCAGCACAGGTCATGAACACACATGCATTCCTGGGGTGTGACTTTCCCGGCCTGCAGGGAGCTTTAACTCACTGTTTCTGCTTTTAATAAACTTGCATTGTGATCCTGACCAAACAGCTCTCTCCATGAGGTGTTTCTGGACAGGACCAGCATGTCATCAGCATGTCCCGCACACCCTCCCCACCTGCATCAGAAGCGTCCTGGCTCTAGCCACGCATCCACGTGCTTGGTCACCTTGGGCAGGCTCTGTACCTTAGCCATCTCATCTGGAAGGCAAGCACACCAGTAGCACCTATCCATGGGGTTGTGTGAGGATGAAAGACATGAATATATTTAACTAATTATAGTCGGCTGGGCTTCTGGTCTTATGCTCTCGCATTATTATTTATTATTGTTGCATTTTTCAGGTAGTAAATGCTTTAAGATGTAAATTTTTGCCTTTTTTTGGCCAGAAGTACAGTATTTCAAGTCAAGCCAGCCTAGGTTTGAATTGCATTCTGTCCCCTACAAGCTTCCTCTGAGTTCTTCAGGATATGGTTTCTGAGACAGGAGACAAAAGAAAACAAAAAAATCTGAAAGTCGTCACTCTCCAGCCAAGCATGAAAAACAGAACCTTTTGTGGTCTGAAACCAAATGTTGTTCAACCTCCACCCCTCCGCACTCACCTGACATTCCAGCACATCCTGAGATGACATTCCGACTCCTTACCCCTAAATCAACACCACACCAGGTGTCCTGATCAGGATTGCACCCTTAACCCTGTGCACCTGCCAGAGACTTCCCCTTAAAAACCTCTCCTCCTTAGCTTAGGGTCTAATATCTCCGCATACTTCCCTGAAAGGAGCTTTCCCGGCCTGCACCAGGGGCAATAAAGTCTCACTTAGAGCCCGTTTAGCTCCCTTGTCTCTGCCTCTTACTGCCGACTCAGCTTACAGTTTCCTACAGGAATTTTAACTCCATTTAGGAATAAGTGAAGTTTTGTGCTGTCGCCATTTCTCATTTACGCTCCATCTGAATTTCTTCACCAAGGAAAACATCAGCTGTTCAACGTCACCGGCAGCCGAGTTGAGACACCCACCCACTGCCCTTATATCAGGGACACTGCTCGCTTTGCAGTAAAAGTGCTGTATTTTAGTCGTCTACGTAGCATTTAATTAAGAGATAAAGTACAATGGCACGTGGGTTATGAGACTCATTAACATGTTCCAGAGAGTGCAGTTGGTCTTCTGATATGTATTTTCATCTCACAGAAGGTGCCTTCTTAATGAACTCCAGCCCCAGAAGGTGTTTGCTAAACTGTTTTATTTCTTCCAGTCTAAACTCCTAAGGAAACAGCATTTCATTAAATGAGTATATCCTTGAATAAAACACCAGCTTCAAAAAATGGCTGAGATTTCTTATGCAAAAAATGCTAGGCAGGCTTTGTAGTTTAATGAACTTTGTATCTGGACTTGGTCTGAAATTGGTGTCTGAGTCCCAGTTTTGTGCATGTTGATCTTGGGGAACTTGTGGAGACTCAGAGTCACACTTAACTTGCATGAAAATGAATTTGTCAACACCCATCTTACAGAGCTGTCGTAAACATTGTTATACACAGAAGGGAACAATTCAAAAATAGATCAGAGACCTAAATGTGATAGTTAAAACTATGGAACCCTGAGGACTACATAAAAATGTAAAACTTCTGTTTTGCAAACAATACCGCCAAGAAATCAGAAGGGGGTGCACCCTGGTGGCCTAGCAGGCTAGTACACCCTGGGAGCAGTCCCATATCCATCCATCCCGACATCCAGGGTTCAAGACCCGGGGACGAGAAGGAGCACCAATGGGAACAACAAAATAGAAATAAAGAGCTCCTTCCTCAAAAAAAAAAAAAAAAAAAAAAAAAAAAAAAAAAAAAAAAAAAAAAAAAAAAAAGGAGGAAAGAAAGCGGAAGGACAGAATGGGAAACATATTTGTAAATCATATCACTAACAAGGGAGTCATACTCAGGATATGAAAGAACTCAAGAAATGAAACCATACATCCACAGAACACTTGACCATGAATGTCTACAGCATTAACTATGACAGTCAAAAGTGGAACAAATCAATACATTCAACTGATGAGTGAACAGGCAAAATGTGAGCTGCCGACGCAATGGAATATTATTCAACCATAGAAAAAGAATGGAATCCCTGTATCTGCAACAACACAAAAGAATCTTAAAGCCATTGCTAGGTGAAAGGAAACAGTCAAAAAAAGACAACACATTGTAAGATTTCATTTATAAGAGCAGTCAGGAGAAAGCAGACTTCTGGAGAAAAAGAGTATGGGTCACCAGGAGAACGGGGGTGATTTCTTAAGGATGTGGAGTTCTAGTGGGGTAGAAATGAGATGTTCTAAAATTAGGTTGTAATTACGGTAGCATGATCATATAAATATACTAAAACCACTGGCCTGATGCTTTAATAGATGAACTTTATGGCATGTGAATTATATCTCAATAAAGCTATTTTTAAAAGAATGAAATTAAATCGCATTTTTAGAGTCCTAGCAGACTCTGAAAGCACTTAAAAGGTAAGCAGCAAAGTGTAATTCCTTTCCCCTGGGCTGCCATTGACTTTGTTGATATATTGTATTTATTTTCTATTTCATTAATTTCTGCTTTCGTCATTATTTCTTTTCTTCTACTTTCTTTAGATTTAATTTGCAGTTCTTTCCCCAGTTTCTTAGATAAGTCTGAACTCATTAATTTTCAGTGTTTCCTTTCAAAGATATGCATTTAAATAAGCATCTTTCTTTAAGCATTGCTTAACTACAGTCTCATGTTTCTATATCTACTCTTTTTATTATGTAGTTCTAAATATTTCCAATTTACTATCTGACCACTTCTTAAATGCATAGAGATATGTTCATTCCTTTCAGACAATATAGGAATTTTTCTCGTTACATTTTGTTGTTGACTTTTAGTTAATTGCATTGCAGTCGGAAAATACAGTATATGTTTTCCATTCCTTGAAGTTGGCTGAAACTTGTTTTCTGACCCATTAGGGGTCTTTCAGCAACTATAATGTATCATGCTCCATATATGTCCCTGAAGTCAAGTTCATTAGGATATTCAAGTCCCCTGTCCCCCTACAGATCAGTCTGTTCCTCTGTCACTCAGACAGGCATGGTCAGTCTCCCACTACAGCTACTAGTTTGCCATCACATGCTTTGAGGCCTTGTCAAGTCATCCACACACGTTAGAATTGCCACATTTTCCTGGTGAGTCGGAACCTCTGTCATTACGAGCCCTCTCTCATCTCTGGAGGCTGCGCCTGATTTATCTGGCATTCATACAGCCATGTCTTTGATTATGGCTTGTGTAGCCATACATTTAAGGTGTGTCATTGGTAATCAGCATGTCTGGCTTTTTTATTCAGTGTTTAAATTTTTTGCCTCTTCATCAAGAAATTAGACTTTTGAAAATTCAATGTACTCACATAGCTATTTGGATTTCTCATCATCCTGAATTTGTACATTCATTTATCTGTTCTCTGCCTTGCCATTTCTCCATTCCTTTTCCTTTCCTATTTTGACCTTTTTTTAGGTTATTTTTGTAATTCCTTTTGCTTTCCTATGTTTATTTAGAAGAAGCATACTTTTATTAGTCTCTTAGAAACTGCTCTGGTGGCTCAGTGGTTAAGCCTGCAGCTCCAGGTGGCACAATCCACATTAAGGCTAAGGACCCAGGTCATAGACCAGGACCAGGGGAAGCAATCTCACAACTAAATGGATGGACAGATGGTTCTTCCTCCTCTGTCTTCCTGACTGCCTACTTGCTTCATTCCTGCTTACTCCCTTCCTCTGCATAGTCTTTTTAAATAAAGTCATCCTTTAAAAACAAGAAAAGAAGCTGTAATGTGGATTACTGAATTATCAAAATTAAGTAATGATGAATATTTTACCCTCTCCCCCAATGAAACAAGGAACTAAAAAAAGTTTAACTTTATTTACTCTCTTCTCAACGTCTGTCATTTTTTTGCTGCTGTCTGTGCTGGTCTATTTAAATAATTCTCTCTCTTTGCTTTTCCTTCTTTCCTCCCTCTGTGTCTCTCTCTACTCCTTAACATATGGCCATATGTCACACTACATTGTTCTTGTTATTATTAGACAGAAGCAATATTCACTTGGATTCATTGATATTTTTGCCTTTCCCCATTGTTTATTATTTATTGCAGTATTTGTATGCTTCTTTCGGTGTGTCAAACTGAAAATTCAGGAGGGAATTAAAAAGCAGTGCATTTTTATTTGGAAACAAAAAAATGAAATTTGGGATACACAGATTCAGGTTATGAAAAATAAGACATGCCCCCAGAAGGGACAGTGTCAGGAGGATTTGGCGGGGCGGGGAGAAGATGAGCTAAGTGTTTAAGCAAAAGAGACAATTTCTGTTAACAAGCATCAACTGTTCCTGACTGCATAATTGCTTGCGGATGCCCTAGAAAGGATGAACAGGGAGCCGACTGACTCCATTCTCCCAATAAAAGTCCATAATCATCCAGCTCTTTGCCTGAAGATTTCCTTTTGGTCCAACCTCCAGGTTCAAAGGCGACAGGTAAGGCACTTCTCAGCAAAGAAGGCTCCACGGGTGTCTGCTCTTCACAGCAGGTAATAGTCCTTTTGTGTTTAGCATCTGTTGGAGGTTCTTCAGTTTAGTTCAGTTGAAATGTCTTTATCTCACTTTCACCCTTGAGGAACATTTTGTCAATTATAGAATGCCAGGCCGGCTGCTGTTCTCTGTCTGCAAAATCATCTGATTTGACTTGCAGTGTTTTGGTTGAGAAGTCAACAATCAGTCTGAAAGTTCTTCCTTTACAGGTGAATTCATTCTCTGCCTACTTGAAGATTGTTCTCTTGTCTTTGATTTTCATCTAATTGTTTTGAGGTATCTAGCGGTAGATTTCATTTAGCAGACTTGGGGTTGGCAGAGTATTTTTATCTATGACTTGAACTCATTCATCTGTTTGAGAAATTCTCACCACTGTCATTTCAAACATTGCAACTGCCCAGGTTTTTCTGCCCTACCTTTCGGAAAGTCCCCTAATCATATAGTTCTCATTGTTTCATCTCATGTTTTTTATCCTCTTCTCTCCCAATGTTTCATTATCTTTAATTTCTTTTGATGTATATTCTAGTTATTTAAATTTCTATTCAGCTACAGCTAACCTACTGTCAACTATACCCCTAAATTATTCATTTTGCTCTTTTAAAGTTCAAATAATTCCTTTTACAACAATTTTCAGTTCTATAATTTTAATGTAATCATTTTTATATTCTGAATCTCTGGTTTAAATATATTTTCATCAATGTTCTCCTATTTTAAAAATATATTCATCATATTTCTCTTTATTGTTAGTCAGCTCTAATATTTGGATCACCTGTTCGTCTTCATTTTTTTTTAACTGGTTAAATAAAAACTATGGTTTTACTGTCTCTGGCATGCCTACATTTTTTTGTTTTTTGCCAGCCATTGTGTACAAAACTTTGCTGAAGCGACAGATGCTGAAACTTTTTTCTAGAAAGGGGTAACACCTCTACTGAGCAGAGAAGTGAATCCAATTAGGAACATTTGCCTTCGGCATGTGGGGGCCTGGGGGAGCATTCCTGCTGCTCTGGTTACTGCCTGTGTTAACTTCTCCTCAATCTCATTTTCTGAAGAGAGTGCTCTTCACTAAATGGCAGGAAATATGGCTACTGGTAGCTTTTAGAATTTCTGTCTTATTATTTTCTTCATTGAGACGGGTATGTATCAATTTCTAATTGCAGGTAGGAAAGTCCCACAGATGGAAGGCACAATAGAACTGCTCCCTCCCCAATTCTAAATCAGTGGGGACCAAGGTACCGTCATCTACGGGGCGGTACAAGGACAGCCTGGTTTCAGTGTCACCTGGCAGAAGCAAAAATCTCCTCTGGAGGAAGATAAAATAATTCCAGAGCTTTAGACTCATTTTGAGAGAATTGTTTCAAATATTATGTCTGGAACATAGTGAGGCCAGGCGGGTGAGATGATGGGACAGTGAGAACAAACATCAGCAGAAACAGTTCACCACAGAGACAGACAGACGGCGACTCTAGATACTCAAATTATTTGACACACTTTAAAATAAACTATTGTGTCATGTCCGTGAAGTCAAAGCTGAAAATGTCAGCAACGAGCTGGAAACTATAAAAAGTGACATGGACATTTAAAAAGACCTGTGGTGCACCCTGGTGGAATAGTGGTTGCACACAGTCCACACACATCTCGAGGACCTGGGTTCTTGTCCTGGGTCCAGGGCAGCAACCAAGATGAACAACTAAATAAATTAAATTAGAATATGCCTCTTCCTCCTGTTTCTTCCTGTCTGTCTACCTGTCAGCTCACCTTCATTCCTGCCTGCACCATTCCTTGAAAAATTAAAAACACCCTCGGCTTTGGGAGGGGCTGTGGTAACAGCTCAGACCAACTCCATCATCCAGAACAATGGAACACACAGGAGTGATCTGAAGGCCCTATTTAAGGTAGTGGGCAGTGGAGTATCCTTGTTCTTGATCGGCTCCTGTCTCAGGGTGGATCAAAGTGGGGTTGGCTGCTAGGAAACCAGACATTTGGAGGCTCTGCATTGGTCTACAGTTGCCATCCTCCCCTGCTGTCACCCCCATCTGCCCTGGGACATGCAGGGTCAAATGTGCAGTCACTCATAGGAGCTCCACTTCTCACTGCATTTCACATTACATTTTGGAACAAAGCAGGATGTAAATGATGATGTAAATTTAATTTAATAAGATAAGTACTCCCATTTAGATGTTTACCTTTAGAGGATAATAACGATTCACACTACTGATGGCAAATTGCCATTTGAGCCCTGGACAGAAGGCAAAGGGCACATGTGGTCACAGTCATTCCCCCTGGCCCCTGGTAGCGATGGTGTGAAGTGCCTGCTCAGCCAGGCTGTCCTCTCTTGCTGGGCTGTCCGGGAATGACCAATGAACCCCTCTCTGCTCTGTAATGAGACAGTGGCTGGCCCAGAATTGCTAGTGTGCATGTGCACAGTGCCCTGACCACCATGCAGCATGCGACCCACACACTGTCCTGGCAGGGCGGGGAGCTCTCTTAAATCGGCATTCAGAGCCAACACTGAGACTGTGTATTCGGGTGGTTTAAAGAGATGGACTGGTGGAGATTATGCCTCCATTCATTCATTCACTCATACAGAGATATTGCTGAGTTTGTAATACTAACCAGGTGTGATAGACAGTGAGCAAGACAGAGTCATTACACTTAGACTTCTTCAGGAGACTGATCATAAATATATAATGTCAGGGCAAAGGTGATACACTGTAAATAAAAGTAAATCAGGGTGATGAGAGAGATGGCACAGGGAGAGGCAGGCAGCATGTAAATAAACAGGCCGTGTGAGAGGTGAGGTTTGAGAAGAGACTGAATGAAGCACGAGGAAGGGAAGGGCTCCCAGAAAGGGAAATGCCCACAAAAACACAGATGTGCACATGTGAGAAGAAGAGAGCAGTATCTCTGGGGCAGAACAGACGGGGGCATGCTCGGAGACCACACCAGGGCTAATCCTGTCAGGCCTTCTGGAAGCAGAGAGTAGGTTTCAGGGCAAGTGTGGCGGCAGCCATAGCAGGCTTCTGGCACGTGAAAGATAGACTTAGATTTAAGTTTGAAGGTGAACCGACGTGAGTGAATCTCAAACACATGCTATTGAAAGCTGAAGCGAGTCAGAGCGTGAGTCCCAAACAGACAGTACTCGTGGATTTATTATTGAAGGATATGAAGTTTGTGTGTTGGTTTTCATTTTTCTAAGAAAAAGGCAGCAGACAGGCAGGCAGAGAAAGAAGGAAGCATTTTTATTTATTCAGTGAGTTGTTCATTTAGTTGTTCCCCTCTGGACCTGGGTCAGAAGCTCAGGTCCCCAGGCTTTATGTGAACTACATCGTCAGAGCCTCAGTCTTAAGGACAGAGCCAAGAGTTTATTTTAAAAATGGAAAAACAGGTAAATGATTAATATAAAATTCAGGATGCGCATTCCATTGAAGGGAGGCAGGGAATGCCATTGAGAGGGAAAATGTCTGGAGTCCCGGGTGTTCATTTTGTTATTATTCTTTAAATCGTGCATAGCTTCATACATACAGTAGGTCTGATGACAAAAAGTCAGAAGGATGTTTTGGCTGCTCTGGATGTCTGACTATAGGAAGACAAGGTCAAGCTTGAGAGATACGTAAAAGGGCTGACTTTGGAACCTGGGGGAAGGGGCCGGTCGGGCTTGTGCTGGGTGGCTGAGGGGCTCAGACGTGTACCCCTGCTGAGAACTGCTCCAGGAGTCACACTGATGGAGCACACAGCTCCGTGGGGTGGCCAGGCAGGGGAGGAGCAGGGGCGGAGCAGGGGCCAGGCAGCAGGCCCTCTGGAGGCTGAGCTCTCCAGACCCCTCCCGCCAGTCCTGAAGCCCGCTGGCTCTAAGAGGACAGGCTGTCGACCTTCGAGAATGGTCCAGAGAGCCTGAGAGGCAGACTAGAAAAGACCCTGCCCCCCCGGGCCCATTTCTGCAGAAGCATCTCAGTACAGTGAGTCCTCCCTTAACATCATTCCAGGCTCCTGGAAACTTCTACCTTAAGCGAAAGATGTAGTAAGAAACTAATTCAACCATAGGCTAATGGATAGAAACGGAGGTTCAGTTCCTAGGACAGATTTCTGCTCGCAAAACATCACCAAACTTCTAAGATCCAACGTATGCATAATATAAAACAATCATTGGTGTTCATCCATTCATTCACCTTCGAGTTCACATACAGCTCAGAGTCCCAGTGACCGGGACTCAGGGTCAAGGTGGGACCCATCTGGGACAGGACACCCTCCATCACAGGGCCATTCATACACACACACACACACACACACACACATACCCAAGACAGTTGAAACACCAATGACATTCACCTGTGCATCTTTGAAACGTGACCCCTCCACACAAATGATGGCCTTGCTAGGAACTGAAGACTTTTTTATCATCAGCATTAATAATGAAAAGATATTGAACTAAACAGCGAGTTTACAGCACCGGGGCCTGGGACCTGGAGCGACAGGCGCCTCTCCTAATGAGGGCCGGTCTCACCCAGACAGACACCAACATCATAAACACCCCACTTTGGCCCTCCCCACTTTGAGATGCTATGAGAATCTGTATGATTATTCTTACAATGGTAAGGAATCAACTACACTTTGCTTTATCAACAAATTATTTCAGCAGTGTTTTGGGACAGTTCACATTGTTACAGACTATTTTAGAGTCATTTTAATAGCAAAATTGAGTAGACAGTATGGAGATTTTCCATGTCAGACAGTCACTGATGATGCTTTTCAAGACGTCCCGATTTTTACAGCAGATATTTGATAACCCTTTAAAAAACATCTTTAAATGCTCACTTTTTTAACCTACAATTTCTTTTTCTTTTGCGGGAGTCAAGGGGATATTCTGAGGTTCTTCACAGGCTGGACAAAATAACAAATAAATGAACAGTACACTCGGTCCGTGAGAGAAAAGCCCAAGTGTAATCGTGCACATCTGGAAAACCAACATGGCAGTGAATTCCCAGGTGGCTGGGCAGACCAGAGAATGCCTCCTGTGTTGAGGCAGAGAAAGGGGCTGCAGTGGTGGGAGAGAGGAGGGGTCCTTACATGGCAGGGATGGCTCATCTTTACTCTGAAATTAAAGGTCGGTTAACCTTCCCTTCTACCTCCTTCTAAGGGATTAGAACAATGTGCATCTCTGACAGGGAAAGGGGAGGCGCAGGCAGTGGGGAGGCTTCTTGGCTGAAGGATGGGCAAAGGATTAGGAGAGAGGCAGGAGATTCTCCTTCACCTTTGGGTTGTCCCCCATTGTCCTGCTCAAATAATCTTCAAGTGGGACCTTCTCAGAGACTGGGTGACCTATTTTAGTTCCTTCAATTTGAACTTCAGCTCAGCAGGCACTCTGAGTACCTACTAAGTGCCAGCCATACTGCGAGTAAAGATCTACTTCAGTGCATCTAGAGGCAGAAGACACATCTTCCCTCAAAAACACTGCCTCAGAGAGAAGGGCTGGGCCATTCGGGCATTAGAAATTCCTGTGGCGTATTTAGATTTCTGGAAACAGCCACGGGAAAGTAAAAGAACCAGCAGGCCTGGGGAACCCAGATCACAGGAAGGTCGGGAGCAGGTGCAGCCCTACCCTCCTGCACCGTGCCAAACTCAGAACGCGTGCCTGGATGTGGCTCTGGCAGCCCTTCTTCCGGGCCGACGTGGAAGGAGGCTTGACCGAATGTGTGCAGCGCTGGGCAGGATTCTGGGCATCTGGAAATGACGCGTAGCAAGTGCTTGCTGAACACACTGCTCTCTGCAAATTAAAATGCACCGCAAACAAAAGAATAACTAATCCTAAAGTGAGTAAGTCGTCCAAGCGTTGAGAGTTTAGGAAAAGCGCTTCTCAGACTCCTTTGAGCGTCATATTTAGTCTGTTTCCATGAGACCAGAACCGCGATCATTCCCAGCTTCTGTGGCTGGACGTACTGCCAGAGAATGCATGAGCTTCTTGGTTCAAGAGGAAAGAATTGATTTGAATAATTTCACATCGTTTTTATTTTAATCTCTATTTTCATTTGCTAGTGTCCGTCCTTGCCTTGCGGAGAAGCAAACTATTTTTACCGCGAGTTGCTATTGTGTATTTAGTTTATCTCTGTTACATTTCTGTTTGTTGTCTTATATAAGCAAAGTGAAGTCATATTTACAGTCTCCTCACGACTACTATTTATGGTTGCTTAATTCTGCTTATCTGTTTAAAAAGAAGGTAAGCACTAGCCAAAAGGGACTGTGACTTCTTCCTGTATAAGTTCAGCATATATGCTCTAGCGTGCTGCCAAGACAGATTAGAGCTTTTATCACTCCAGAGAAAAGTTAAGACTGTGGAATGGGAAGGAGATTACTGGATAGCCTTCCAATGAAAGGCTGAAGGCCCTGGGAATGGTTTAATTCCACACAGAGATGACTTTGACTAGGCTATTTTGCAGCTCTGCAGAGCTAGTGTTAGCATGTAGCAAACTGACAGCCGCATGCACAGCTCTTGTCCATAGAAATGTAAATTAGACCCTGTGTGATAAAACTGACCATTGCTCTGGGCACAAAGCAGTTTTTTCAAATTCATATCAACATTTCTTTCTTGCATGATACTTCATGCATATGAGTTAACCAAAAATCTTTGCTACCTGTCCATTTCACAGCCAGAAGTAAAACTCGTATCATTTTGAAAATTCTTTAATTTGCACAATTTTTTAGTTAATTAGTAATTGTACTGATTTGTGAATTAGTAAAATGTGACCTTTTCCCAATTTGGTCAGTATAACAAAAAAGGCACAGTATATTTACATTTTAAAAGCAACGAGATGTTGACCTAAAATACAAGTTCTTTTCACCCAAATTTCCAATCCACTTGACATGGTTGTTGACGAATCCTAAGAGCTTGGTGGTGGTGAAAGCATTGTTGGTGACAGCCAGCGTAGCCAGCAACATCCTGGGATCTAGAGGAGCTTCTGATACAAAAGATCTATTCAGAAGGAGTCTGGGGTTTGGGTGAATAAGAAGTACAAGACTTCGTTAAAAAAAAAAAAAAAAAAAAGACAAAGTCCAATTAATTATAAGCTCAACTTGGTTCTGAACATTGGCAAGTGGCAAGAAGCCTTTACAATCCAAGAAGATTTATAGCCCTTCAAAAGGCAAAAACAAAAAGGCCAACTAGGTCCTCATCAGATTTATGGCAAGTTTCGCTCTGACAAGCCCACAGTGGCCGCCCGAAAGAGACGGCAGCTCCATGGGTCCCAGACGCAGTTTAGCGCAGAGTCTGAAACAGCTCTTCCCACTCCTGTGCAAGCGAGGGACGTGTCTGTCGAATGAATGAGCATCAACTTTTTGGACTTTTGGTTGCTCAGACAATCTCACATTTCTGGGATAAATTCTACTTGGTGTTGATAAAAATACAATTCTTTCATGTGTTGTGGGGCTCCATTCTATGAGTTTCAGTGATAATTTTTGTCCGTACTTATAAGAGACATCAGGCTATCATTGTCCTGTGATGTCTCTGGTTTTGATTTCAGGTATTTGGCATCTCATCACTGGAGTTGGGACGTGTTCCTTCCTCTCCCGGATTTTGGAAGATTTCTGTAGGATTGGGGTTCATTCTTTCCAGCTTGTCCCACTTTTAGAGGCAGGAGAGGAGTGCCTGATGCAACTTTTGCAAAGACAGACTTGTGGTGAAGGGCACCCTCA
This sequence comes from Solenodon paradoxus, assembly GCA_004363575.1. Classification (NCBI taxonomy): domain Eukaryota; kingdom Metazoa; phylum Chordata; class Mammalia; order Eulipotyphla; family Solenodontidae; genus Solenodon; species Solenodon paradoxus. Next base: position 42,896 of record RJWH01001123.1, read on the forward strand.
CTCCCGCCTCTCACCCTGGATCCCACACCTGGGGCTTGGGGCTCCCCAGTTCTGCGGGTGACTCCTCTCTGCACAGCCCTGGTGCTCACCTGTGGTGCTCTTCTGCTCGTTTCGTCTGTTTCTGTACTTGAGGCTACTTTCAGAAGAATGTGACCAATTCCTCTTGCTCTGAACCGGAATCTTTAAAACTTCTGTAGACACCTCAAGATAACATTCTCCATCTCCCAGTAAAACATTTTCATACTTACTACACACTTGGAAATCTCTTTTTTTTCACATCTGACCTGCTCCAGTTTGAGCTTGTCTACTGTCTTTAGTCTCCTGACATTTTTAAGGGGACTAGAACATCCTAGTAGCATTCACATAATCACCGAAAGAAGTTAATAGTATGGTCTGACTTTTTAAAAATGCCAAGAGCTGTTATCATTAAAGTTGATAACGTCATAAGATTCATTTGATCCTTAACTATTTAGGGTCATTTCCCTTCACAAAGAAACAATCGTACATAATATATGATGTCTCAGTTGAGGGCAGGGGACTTTGTGCTGGTCAGACGAATCTCCAACCTAACTTCACCCTCTGGGTCACGTCTCCTGAGGCACGTGGTTCAATGTCCTTAGATCTCAGCCTCCTCTTTTGTGACTTGAAGTGATGATGCTGCTCCCTCAGGTAGTGAGGTTTAAACAAGGTGCTGGATAGGGGACCTACGCTGAGTAGGGGCCCATTGCCTGTTTGTGTTATTGCTTATTAGTTGTAGGCGTCCCACTCTGTTGGGGCAGAGCAATGATGGGCTGTATGGACCCTCGGTGTCCTTACAAATGATCTGATTTGCCAGTTTCACTGCTGTGATGTCAAATTTAAGCCAGTAATGGGGACTTGTTTACTCGATGTTTAAAAATACTTCTTTGTTTAAGTCCAGAAGAACAGGGAATATGCTGAGTGTCTTTATAAATCCTGAGCCATTTTTATTCTCAATTACTTCTGGTTTTGCTTATTTTACAGGTACCCCATGCCCTCCAAGCCCTTCCTCCTGAGCTTTATTGTGAAAGTTCTTTAGACAATGAAACTTGGATGCCAACTCTCAGTTCCCTGGCAACGTGGCCACCAGAAGGCATGGACTCATCCTGAGGCCTGGACTCCTCTGCCTTGGAGGGCCAGCAGGGAGTGTGGAAAGAGGTGAGGGAGTGGATAGAACTAACACAGGATGGCGAGACCACGCTATCCTCAGACCACAGTGGGGGTGCATTTGCAGGGGGAGCAGGTGGAGGGGAACACAGGACCCCCAGCTCCTCTGTGAGCTCCACTCTGCCCACAGCGGTGAGTTGTCTGGGTTAAGACAAAAGCAACTAGCCAGCCTGGAAACTGGTGTGAATATAACCCAGCACACAGTGCTGCTCAGTTTGTTGTTTTTGAAGTTGTGAGCAGGTGACAAGGTAAAAAAATCTACAGGAAGATTTTTAGTGATTGCAGGCAAGATCATTCTAGAAATTGTATGGAAAAGTAAAAGAATTCAAATAGCCAAAACAATTTTGATAAAGAAGAATAAAGTTGTAGGAATCGGTCTCTATCTATAGACATTCCATAGCTACAATCATCAGGGCGGTGTGGCATCAGACGTGGCGCAGACTCGCCGATTTGTGGAACAGAACAGAGAACCCAGAAAGAGACCACAACTATCCCCTAATGATTCTCAGCAGAGGGGACAACCACAGCTCAAAGAAGCAGAGCCAGCCTTCTCACGGATGGTGCTGGCTCGACCGGATTCCTGTAGGAACAAAAATGACTCAACCAAGGGTCACACCTTAAACACAAAGTAACTCAAAATGGGTCGGAACTTAAGTATAAAAAGTAAACTATAAAACTATTCTAAGTAGGAGAAAGTCCTCAGGATCTAGGTCTGCACCAAGAGTTCTTAGACTTGAAATTGAACGCATGATCTATAAAATGAAAAATTAAGAAACTGGGTTTCACTAAAATAAAATCTTTGCCCTGAAAACTAATCTGTCAGAAGGATGAAAAGACACGCTGTTGTCTGGAGGAAGAATGTACAGATGACAGGGTTCTTCTGTGATGTGGGCAGGTCTGTCCTCTAGCATCAAAGCTTTCTTGCTTTGTTTTCACCTGTCATCTCCAGAGGATTTATTCTCACATGGTACCAACATTCCTTGGCTTTGGGCTCTGCTTAAGACCTGGCACATGGGTCCGGACACCTTGTTGTTTTCAGAAGGGACTTCAGTTTTAGTTCAGTAGTTGCACTGCTGGAATGAGGCTTGTTTGGTTCTGAACATGATGGGCTGAAGAGAAAAGGCTCCTGCAAACTTCGCAAGTAGAACATTGTTCCAAATCCTCTCTGTTGCTGGGATTCTCCTCCCAGGCTGTTTACAGCAGAGCAGGCCAGGCCCTCCCGTCTGCTTCTAACACAACTGTTCCACAGTCGTTTCCAAGTCCAGGTCACAGCAGCATTCATTGTTTCCAGTTCCAGTTCTTCCTAGCTCAGGTGTTCCAAGTCTCTGGGGAAGGTTGGAGGGGATGTGAGGAGAAATTGAACGCAGGTGTGCAGCCATGCAAGGGTGCTGGGTGCGAGTAGGCAGCGATGCAGGGTGCAGGGTGCATGTGAGTAGGCATGCAGGGATGTAAGCATGTAGGGGTGCAGGTGTGTCAGTGTGTAGGTATGCAGGTGTGCAGATGTGCAGTTGTGTGTGTCTTCGTGGATGCAGGTGTGTGAGTGTGTAGGAGTGCAGTGTGTAGCGGTGCAGGGATGTGGGCATGCAGGGCTGGAGGTATGCAGGTGTCCTGGATAGCCCCCTCCAGCTCCTCATGGGCAGTGTCACAAGTCCATCAGTTTTGAAAGGAGAAGAATGGAAGGATGGTCCAGTGCCAGCTTTATTGTCTGGCAGTTTCTCTCCTTTTCATTGTTACACATTTCTAGACCTTAAACTCACGGAAACATGTGGCTCCCAGTTTGTAATGCTGTTGCATTTAATTTTTTCCTCAAAGCTCCATAATTTCTCCCAGGTACTTGCTGAGAGAAGATGCCTGAAAGTGCAAGAACTGTGTCTAGGTCGATGTGGGCTGAGACTTTGGTGAGTGAATATCCTTGTCAGGAGGAAATGTGTTTACATTATTTAGTAAATTTAAAGAGTTTCTGATCCTTTGTCATTCTATTAGTCTCAATTTTTATTGGAAAATGATGTGTTATGATGAAAGTTATTTTACACTGATGTGATCATTTCCATCACTTCATTTTAGTTATCTCAAAAGAGCCCTCACCTCACAGTAACTGTCTTGGCAAATGCAAATCCTAAGACCGAAATCACCTTCAACGCATATTCCCCGAGGAGAGCACTTGAGGGCGCTCGTTCCCCACGTTTAGGACTTGGGCTCCAGCTGCGTCTCAGGCAATTTGCAGGTTCTTCATGTCCTCTGAGGCCATCAATTTTGCGTGGATAGAGACATGGGGAGTATTAAGTGATAAAAATGGACATAATACTAACAGTCAGAGTCATTGTTTCTTGTCAGCCAGAGAGGTGATCTCACTGCTGATCTTTCACTAATCTTTTGACTCTGACTCAAACTTCGGTTCTTGCATTTTTTTTTCTGCCTCTTTACAACCATGGAATCAGAGGATTAAAATGCGCTTGTAGGGAACCAAAAAAGCCAACAGTTGGCGTGCTCAGCTAATATCACTGATGCTCAGGTCAGTTGTGGACCTAGAATTCAGGGGGCTTTGTCGTTGTGCGGAGCCCAGCACTGTGACTGCTCTGGGCCGGTCATCCCAGAAGTGGGGATGGGGTGGGCCCTGGAGGAGCCCGCCTCTGCACCCCAGGCGGAGCGGAGGGGCACGAGAGGAACAGAGCAGGCTGCAGGCTGTCCGGGCACTGGAGGGGTGATAGTGGCAGGGAGGCCTGGGGCTGCAGGTGCTTCTGAGATCTCCTTGCAGCTTGCTTCCAGCTGGCCCTGCCCCTCAGGCATCTGCCGCCCACCCGCCTCCCCGTGATGGGCGATGGGGTCAGCGTCACAGGATCCTTCCTGTCCTGGATGCAGGGTCCTGTACTGTTGTTGTCTCTAGATCGGATGTCATTTATGATTTTTGTGCTACCTCATGCTGTTTCTAGTTTCACTGCGAGGTGTAACGCTGCCTCTACATGCACCCCTTCTCTTCTGAACCACGGCGTGTCCCCAGGTTCGGTGTGCGGAGCAGGATTGTTGATGTGAAGGTGTGAATGTCTTTATGGTCTCTGATATGGGTTTGGCATCATGATTGCCAAAAGCACCCTTCAACTTCACAGTGCAGTCAAGTATAGGAAGCATTGACGGCAGGGATCCTGGTGTGAGAGCGCGGCGGCCACGCCACCGAGGGGTTTGCACAGCGCTGCATCCGCCACAGGACTTCAGGTCACGGCTGTGCGTGCAGCCTCTCATTTTAAATCAACATTTGCTCTTAAATTTTACAGGTAAAAATATCAGCTTCCAAGGTTGAAGATGACATGACAAAGAACCGCAAGACTGATTAAAATATTCTTATAAAGGCATGTTAGTTCATTTCCTAATTATGACATCTTTCCATGTCATTGCAATGGATGAAAGATAAGTTTATTTTAAAGAGCAGTTGTAAGCTAAATAATGCTATTAAAAATTCAGAAGTTACAGTATTTTTTTTAAAAATCATACATAAAATTAAGTCAAAAGAAAAAGAATTGGTTCAAGTGCAATGGTATTCACTTTTCAAACAGTAACATTTTGAAAACCACAAAAATCATAGCTTAATTTATCCATGGTATAAAGATGTATTTTCCTATTTGTTATAAAGAAAACTGATGAAATAATTTCCCAAATGATATTTCAACACATTTCTCAGGAACCACTTTCAAGAGTAAATGAGTATTAATACCTAATTCACAGAGATCACTGATGTGTGTGTGCATCTGTGTATATGAACTAGCTTTTTTTTTTCCCCTAAGGAGCAGGCAGGAACGAAGATGAGCAGAACGACAGGTGGAAAGAGAGAGGAGGAAGAAGCCTTTTTTTTTTTTAATTTAGTTTTTCACATTGGTTGTTCCCCCCACCCCGGGCCTGGGATTCAAACCAGGGACATGTGGCTTGCTCTTTTAGAGGTGACATTTGCTAATTCAGTACTTTTTCATTTGGTAACATCTTACCAACTGGTCTTAACAGGGAAAAAGCCCTAGTTCCTATTTAATCTGGAGATATCTTAAGGGAAAAAGATCTTCTGATTAAAAAATGCAGGTGAACAAGTATTTTGGCAGGTTAACTCTGAGACTGTAAGTGAACAGTGGGAAATGACCGGAGGCAGAGGTGACAGCCCTGAGCGGTAAACAAAACTTTCCCCCACCCCCAGCAGTAGAAAAGGTTCTTGGTCTGTGGCACCTCCAGAGAGCAGGGTATTTCTGAGATGGCAGGTGACGTCCTCAGGTCATTTTTGCCAGAATATGATGCACCAACTTACCAGATCTGAAATTTGATATGTGGGTCACTCTCACTTTTCCAGGTCCCCAAATAAAAGCAAAATAGGCCTAATCGAAGTATCTTCTCCAAACATCTTCAGAAAATTAAAACTAAATTTTAATAGAGAAAATATTCTCCAATGCTTTTTTTGCAAATAACATCAAAATTCCTTACATAAGAGTGAATGAATACTTTAAGTGTAAATAGTGCTCCTTACTAAGACTTAAAATCGCTCTTCCCTATTTGAGGCCCTCTTCCTTTCTGCACTTCAACTTCTACTTCATGTCCTGATAATTTTGGGGACGTAGAACTGGATGCTGACTCTGTGTTCACTGCGTACAGAAGACTGATTAACAATGTGCTCACCATCTGTTCATGCTGAATCTAACATTTACTTATTGCTATAATCAACTATTCAAACTATTCATTGAACTTGATAATTTCATAAAGAAAAAAAAAACAAGTGAAAGTATAAAATTTCACAGAGACTGGATTTTTCCAAAGACAGTTGTTCAAAACCTGATAGTCATGTGTCGCCCAATGACAGGGATTCTGAGAAATGCAAGTTAGGTGGACTCTGGCTTGCAGGTCACACACACCTGACACAGCTCCCTTGACTGAAATACATTACACAGGGCTGTGGCTCTTTCTATGAAACAGTGGATTTCAATTCATGTGCTCCCACATTATGAATCTCCCTTAAAACACCTCCTCTAGTCTTGGATTCCTAATTACATTATTTTCATTATTACTTTTCTGTAACTTCTCCCATGTTCTCTCAATATGATGAGGCTTAACCTAACACTGACACAAAAGTGTCACAATTATTGAGGTTACCTAATGCAGTTTATAAAGTTTTAATTCGTAAGAACTTATACCAATAAAAAGTTTCTGATACGTCTTTAGGATTGCACTTGATGATCTATTAATGATGTAAGCAAAAAATACTTGAAGCTAATATCTACATATAAAAATATAGAACATCTGCATACAGTGATCTTGGGGAGAACTGGTACCACCAGATTTAAAAGTCCAGCATGTATGAATTTTAAAAATCAGAATACTTAATGTTACAGACATTAATAATTTTCATCCTCCATGTCAACTGAGAGTCTTAGTTTTGCTTACATTGGCCTTGAAGAATCTGGAGATGGAGAAGGCATTTCTCTGAAGGAGCCCGATGTGTTTCAGTATTTAGCAGTTTATCATCATCTCCCTTTTTGCTGAAAGGAACGCTAATGGTGCGTCTATTCTGTCTATTCAGATCCATCAAAGGCCACTGAGGAAAACCACAGGGCTGGACGAGCTCACACACCTGAATTTTGTCAGGTACCTGTTTCATGCCATTAGGAGAGACGGCACAATGACAGGACAGCCCACTGAGCCCCAGTGTGACTCCCACCCACGTACAACCTCCTCCCATCTCGGGCCTAGAGGGCTGTCGAGCTCAGAGCACCCCAACTTTGTTTCCAGGCCACGTAAACTGTGCAAAGACCACCTACCTCCAAGGCATCAGAGCATAATTAAACAGACTCACACTGAATTCAAGTGAACGGAATTTATTCATTCGCCTGGATGTGATGTGAAGCCACCCTGGACGGGCAGTCAGCGGTGCTGGCTCTCCTGACCCTGAGGCCAAGCAGGTGTGAGCAGGTCACTTCATCTTTCTGAGCCTCTGTTCCTCAGGCAAAAATGTGGCATCATATTTGGTGGACTGTGGAGTCTCCTTTGAAGTTGGTTGAACTGCTTGGTCACACTCTGGTGGGTGCCTCAGTGATCTTCACGCAGATGGACCACCTTTACAGATCAGTGTAAAATTACTCTGGTTTTCAGCATTTTCTGATGCTGACATGATGGCCAATGGGCATTTTCTGTACTTCGGGGGCTGCTCAGAGGACTGTGATTGTCTCATGAAAACATAATCGAGATAGTTTTACATTATACATGTACATCTGACAGTCGGTGAGGAGTGCTGACTCTGTAGCCTACGCCTTCTCGAATTCTTCTTGTTGGAACCCTGGTCTCTCCTCAATTGGGTAGGAAAGCAAGGGGGTAAGAGGGAGAAATCTTGGGTAAAGTATTTTGACTGAAATGAAGAGTAATAGGAGTCTTTTTATTATTCATTTTTACATGTAAATTTTTAATTTCTTCAATTTCCAAAGTAAATTTAAAAAAATAACTAATACTTAAAACCAAGAACCTGTCACAGTTTACCATGGCTGGGAAAAATTACAACGCACCGCGCAAGCGGCACCCGGCACCCGGAGAAGACTGTGCTGGGTCCTCGCCGACGGCCACAGAGCGCTCCCGCTACTTCACACCAGCTGTGCGGCAGACCCCACTCAAATTCAGAGCGGGGCTTTGTGGGGTGCCCGCTACGACTCTGGGGGTAGGGTAGATGATTTCTTCAACTGTCACATAGGTCCCTAACACAAAACCAACTACTCCCGTGAATGCGATAGAAAGGTTTTTCAGGATCATCCATATGTTGTAGTGTTCCTTCGAAAATGTCAGAATCTCGACCAGAGGTGGCAGGATGAGGGCCAGAGCACTGCTGCTCACAGCCCCCACGAAGGAGATCACAATGTCCAAGCGTGGTACCAGAACGGCACCTGCACCTGCCAGACGGAAATTGAACAGTTTCGTTATTTAAGTCTCAGCATTTAGACAAAGACCAAAGGTAGACATTTTCAGCTCTCAAAGAGTAATTAGAACAAGCAGGCACTACTAAACTGTTACTTGTGGGGAAATCTGCCCTATTTTGTTCTGGGTTAAAAAGGAAAACAAAGCAGTGAGTGTTATTTGTGGACTCTGACATGTCTATATATATATATATATATATATATACATATACATATATATATGTATGTACAAAGAACTTCCAATTTTTTGCTATGAAATTCTAAGATGGAAAGACCTTTGGACAGCTTACTCTCAAAGCACTTCTATGACTGCCTCACAGTTTATCTGACAATGCACAGAACATGGGGTGGAGGTGTGATATAAACCTATCATTGATGAAACGAGGGAGGAGAGATAGTTACTCCTTCCACGGCATGGGAATTGCAACTAACAAAATAGAAGGAACCATGGAAACAGAACCATTATGAAGTCAGCACCACAGTAATAGCTGTTGCCGGAGGTGTCACCGAGGGAAGCTAACATGAGTTGGCAGAACGGCGTGAGCACACAAGAGTCACAATCTCAGGATATCTCCCTGCAAGAGTTATTCATTGCAAAGTGGAGAAGAAAGTCTGTCAATCACCACCTCCACCACATGCTCAGAGTTAGCCCTGCCAGTGACTGGAGATGGGAGGCAGGCGACCACCTGTGGGCTCCTGTGTCAAGCCGCTAGGCTTATCTAATCATAAGAAAGCAGCAGACAAATCTAAATTCAAGAAAAACTAGAACCAAAGTAAATGTCAATACTATAAAGCTCCCTGATCCAGGTGATAAAGACATATTTGTATTTTAATCACCACTGATGCCAATTTCAACATAATTTGATTACTTCTTTTAAGTGTGATAGGATCTGGTTTGTGCTTTTATATAGTCATAGAATAATAGCATTTCAACCGAAAAAGTATTCCAGCTAGGTGAATAAAATGGTTTTTAAAAATATTGACACATTACTTTAGGTAATGTGTTATACGAAATCCAACAATAAAAAAATTGTTCTAATGTAAATATGAAGTGATACTTACAAGTAATACTAACCAAGAAGGACCTTATCACAAACTCACAGATTTGCTTCCATTTAGCATGAAATTTGGCTGTGATCACGGGGATAATGATCTCTGCTGGAACATAGAACTGAATTGAATATGTCACAAAAATGCCAAAGGAATATAGAATTTTCACTGCCTGATATAACCTGTTAAGAAAATTTCAAAATTCAGTCAATATTTTTGTCTTTATTGAGACATAACTGATAAAAGTAAAATCGTAAGCTATTTGAAGAGTACAATGTGATGATGTGATACACGACACACTGGGAAGGGGCCCCCAGCCATGTCCACCACCTCAGATGCTGCCTTTCTGTCTCTTTTTCTGTTTCTGAGAGCGCTGGTCGACCCTCTCACCAAATTTCAGTTCTACAATGCAGTGTCACCGTGATACACATTCATACCTAATTCATCTTACAACTGTGAGTCTGTACTTTCACAAACTCTGTTTTCCCCACCTGCCGGCCCCGGCAACCACCAATCCATTCTTTTACATGAAAAACATTGAGCGCTGAAAAACATTTTTTAATATTCTACATATAAGTGATATCAGGCAGTGTCTATCTATGCCTGACTTATTTCACTTGGCGTAATGCTCTCTGAGTTCATCCATGCTGTCTTAGTAAGAATCCAGCTTTCTTCCTTTCTATTTTTAATAAAACCAAGAAATCCAACACAAACTCCAGTCACAATCTTATTAATTAAATGCTTATTTACATAAATGTTAAAAAGTCAACTGACGTCTAACCAATTCCTAGATGACAGAGGAATAACTTGTTTGACAGCCTAGACAGCAAGTTTGGGACAGACTGCTGCAGCTTCATTTTAGGCTAAGTCAACGTTCTAAAGGCTGGTCTGGGTCCCATGAAGGTTTTCTCAACTTTCCTTAAAAAAGTAAGTAACTGCCTGCCTTTGATACTTCAGCGATCATTACGCAGAAACGTCCTATCAGTCCTGATGGATGGCTCTCCTGGCCCACAACCCTGGTCTTATGTCGCCGGTTGCAGAAAGTCATCATTCTTAAATCCAAAAGAAGGGCAACTAAATGGCTTCAATCTCAACATTCTCTAAATTACACAGAACTGTATCTATGGTGAGGTGACAGTAATAAAGGAACATGGCTGTTCGGCTGGGTGATGATGGCGGTGGGTGACTTTAACCCAATAAACTTCTTTCCTACTTTGAAACTCAGTGCTTCCAAACAGCAGAATTTAGTGTGTATCTTTAGAACTGGACGCTGTGGACAGCCTGTGTCAAAACCCAGCATGCATGACTCAACACAGGCGTGAACAAACTTCCTTTTGGCTGGCAAAAGGGGACTTTCTCAATGTTGATAACGGCACAGAGCGAATCCAGGACTCGGAGGAACACTGCAGAAGCTAATCCCTTGGGTCTGGATTTTAAAAAAGTGGTATCTTTTTGAAATTTTGGCTTTTTATATCAATCAAAAGAAAGTCCCAATCACCAGTGCATTCTTTACTGAGCAGCTGGAGAGGGGCCCCATGACCTTTGGAGGCAGATGGAACAAGCTCACAGCCCCAGCTGCCTCAGCCCCACCTGCCCGCTGAGAGTCTCAGCATCTCCACGGCACAAGGAAGGACACTGCTGTCTTAGGGAAAGGCAGCCTTTTAAAGGGATGTGAAATATTCCATTTTGATAAAGCCTCAACATTAATTAGGCATTAAGATTATTTTTGGTGTCTTAAGCAATAAAGATTATAAACAACTCATCACAGGAGTGAGTAAGAGAAATAAAAAAGCGGAGCAGAAAGATCTGCAAATCAGACACACAGCCAGAATTAGGAAAGAAGGACACTTTAGGGCTAGCAGCAGTAAAAACCTTCCTCGCAAAATGATCTCCGCTTGGAGCTGACATTTAAATGTAAACGATAAAGTCACTGGAAACACAGAACAAATGACAGACTCCTGCTTCAACTGATCTGAAATTGTGGACACTGCAGGGGCGGTCCTACTGCTTCGTTACCAGAATATTCTTTTGTTTCTAATTATCTTTTAACTTGCTGTCTCTTTAAAATTGGGTCAACAATATATTTAAAAATATGTTGCATTAATGCATGACTTTTCTATTGACATAAAACTGGTTAACAGTCTAAGAATCTGGTTATTCTTACCACTGTTCATAGTATAAATTAAGAGTAATTACTCTCAGCTGGTGTTACAAGGTGACCACGAGCACTAAATGGTTTGCACCTGTAGAACCTGGTGTGCTTGCTAATCATCAAAGAGCAAAGAAATGAGAGGATCTGAGAAAAGCCCAGTCTTTTAAAATCAGCAGTTTCCCTTTTACTTCTGTTCCTGCTCCCAGAACACACTCTTTCCTAACTGAGCCCAAGAGTTCAGTCACTGGAAGCTCTTCTCTACTCAGCCTTTCTATGGAGATGATAACCTTTGTTCTCAGTTAGGGTTTAAGCAACACCTATGTTCAGGGTCTCTTATGATAAAGTTTTAGAAATGAAACAGGGAAAGAAGAAGAATCTGTAAGTAAACTCCCTCTCCAAAGGATAAAATCTTTCTTAGTCACAGGAATGTGATCTGAGGATATGTAAGAACGTAAAACAACTTCTAATAACATTTAGTGTGTATTGAAAGGTCTTTTAAATAAAACTCCTTCCTGCCCAAGTTCCCGAAAGTGAGCCTGTGCTCCACAAGGCAGTATGTGACAGATGCTTATTCCATATTAATACGTGAGCATGCATGATTGAAACAGGTAGGGATAGGTAATTCTTGGAAAATGACATCCACTCAAGATGACAAGTAATAACACTTCAAAGAATAACATGATGCTTATTTGAAAACAATCTGTCATACTGACAGCAAAGAAATGCAAAAGCTTAGTAAAGAAGATATATTTTGAATAATTATTTTGTAATCAATATATGGAATCAGATTATGGGAGCCAGGGGGCAACTAAATTTCCCAGTGAAAACAGTGGCTATGAAAACACAGGATCTCAAAATGATCTCTTTCCTCACAGTGCTAACAGCTACTACTCAACTTACATTTACAGACGCCAGCATCTTGTAACTTTTCAGACAGCCTAGGAAACATTGCTGACTGATTCTCTCTCAAGGTTAACTATAAATCTGTCTTTGAAAATAGCCTGATAAGCTGGTTTCCTCTCTGGGACCCTTTGGTGCTCAGATTAGGGATCTTGAGCACTTAGCTCTGTTAAGAGGAAATCTTTTTGAAGACCAGCTTCAAGAACTGTGCTTCACTCATTCTAAGCAAAACAGTAAGACAAGACTGGTTACCTAACGTTCATCACAGACTGACTGCTTTGAGTCCCAGAGGCCAGGTCACGTTCACTGGAACATGGTACAGGCGGAGGGGCTGCCCCTCTGCCCCGCCTGGAATGGTGCTGGGAGCCACCTGGGGCATGATAAATACCTGCTGTGTGAATGTGGCAGATACCTGTCATTAGAATTTAATATAATAATGGTCACTCTGCCAGGAAGGCAGAGGCAGCTTGGGCCAGAATTCCTAGTTACAGGTAACTTAAATAGAGGAAGGAAATTATTAAGAAGTTGTGAGGGTGAAGGGAACACTGCAGGATCTAAACATCTTCTTTTAGTTTTCTCATTTGTTTCTCTCTTTATTGTACCTTTTGGGGAGCCTATTTTTCCTGAATACCTTTAAAGTCTATGTTGTCAGCTTGCCTTAACTCCACATTCCCATTCTTCACATAACTGCATGCAAACATTTCCCTTTTATTTAGGAGCGCCTTGTTGGTAAGGGCTCCTGTGAGTGAAAGCAATGAAGTGTGACTATGTCCATAGTTGAGACCATTTGTGTGAAAAAACAATCTACATAAGTGCTATGAAAAAGTCCTCCTATCAACCAGGTGAACAAACATTACTTCACGGTCTGTTACTTGCATGACTTTGTGGAGACATGAAATCTAGAGCCCCAGGCATCACTGTTTCCTCTGGGCCTGCTGCTGATTATAGACCCCTGGGGGCAGCATGCCAGGGGCCCCCAAAGCTACAGGCTACCCGGGGGTCATTCTAAAGCCTCAACTTCATGCAAAAGGTAGAATATTTTTACATAAAAAGCAACAGGGAGATGATGTACGGGAAGGCAAGGAACGGTGTGCTTTCTGACAGCAGAGCATGAACCAACACTGCATTCATCGGAGGTAGAGCCCCAAAGGCATGTTTTTTTCTTTTCTCTGCTACTGGGGTTACTTGAGCCGGATCTTGGAAAAACACGGCTCACTCTCATGACTAGGACTAGTAACGATGCCATGGTTCTATTATCAGGTGACAGGGAACTGTTTCTAAACCTAGAATTCTACTGAACAGACATGCTATGTTGGGCCTGGAGCTGGGTGTGGGGGTGCCTTGTAAACCCAGAGGGGTTCCTTTCTCCAGTGCCAGTTTCTAGCTCAGAATTGTGACTCTGCCTCACCTCTTTAAAACATACTAAATGGAATACGTTGAATAAAATTACATATAACTCATTTTCAGATAACATGTCAACAAGCTTGAAGAGAAGAAATAATCGGTGCTGACTTGCAGTCCTGCTAATCCATATTTGGCCTATCCTGGAGCTGCTCACTCAGATGTCTACTGCAGAAGTCTCACTCATGGACTGTAGGACTCTAGGTCAGAAGCCCTGCACGCCTAGCAACCAGCCTCCGGGACAATGACAGCACTGGCTCCCCACCCCCAGCAGAGCACACAGAGCCGCCCTCGGGCCCCAGCCTGCACCTGAGCACAGGAGAAAGAAGAGCCCCCTCCTAGACTGATCGAGACAGGGTCTTAGATACAATCCGTGATTACTCTGGTCCAAATTGCTCACTTAAAGCAGGAGGTCATGGGAACGACGCGTGTGGCTTCGAGTGCCCAGCTGAGGCTACTTAAGTGGCCCTCACAGCAGAGCCCATAAGCAGACTGGCCACACAGGCACCTGCACAATGAAGGGAGCTCCACAGGAGTCCTCTGCAGGCTACATTTACCTTGACTTGTTTTCCTGTTTCCCCCAGACGCTGTTGTTTCTTAGGGCACGAGGTTGCTCTGGGCTGCTAAGGAGCAGATGTCAGTCAGGCTTCCTTGGATAAAAGCCATTTTTCGTAGTTCCTCCTTAATCAAAGCTTGCACCACTGCACGCTAACTGCAGAGCCAGCATTAGGGGAAGGGGCAGGTTCCTGGGAGCATCTGCAGGGACACGCCACCCTCACGGTCCACTGTGGACACCAGAGCTCACTTCCTATCATGGCCCCTGTTCCTTCACCAAGTTCTGAAGTCCCCGGGCAGAGGCACGTCTGGACTTTAAATGTGTCAACCCACTGCAGGCCCTCTCCTTCAAGATTCTCTTTAAATACTTTTGAATACTTCCGTGAATAAAAGTAGATGCGAATTCTGATTACACAAAGGAATTACAGTAAAAATTTTAAACATTTAAACCATACATCTAAGAAGACATTTTTATCATCAAATATCATCACGGAGATCACCCAACATATGTAAAAAAAGCACAAACTAGGATTAAACTCATGTCTACGTACCACACGTCTTGGGGAAGGTTTAAAGTTATGCTGCCTTTGATTTCATCCTGGAAACACATGTATCCTAAGGTAGCTAATGTTACATACAAAGTGGTGACAATTCCCATGCCAATGTTCAGTGCTTGGGGAAAGCGCTTTGATTCTTTCATCTGATTTTCCAGTGGAAGTACCTAGGAAGGGAATGTAAGTAATACATGTAATTGCAAGGCAACCTACTATCCTGTCTTATAGATACAAACTGTCTTGCTACTTCTAAATCTTTTTTCCTTTAAAACACCACTTAGAAACACTGAAGTATTTTCCTAGGTGCTATATATTTACACTACAGATTTTTTTTCAATTTTTAAAAAGATTTTAAATCAGCTCTTAGACCTCAAACCTGTCTGTCAGGATTGTTTTTAAATACACATTTCATTTTGGAGTAATTTGAGATGGACAGAAAAGTTGCAAAGATAAATAAACACTTATTTTCCCCCTGTAGCTAACATCTCACCCTATCAAATAAGAGGTGTTACAACTAACAGCTAACATTGGTACGGCACTACTGAACGCATCTGGACTCATCCTGAATGAAGTATTTGAGACCTCAGAGCCCCTAAGCTGTTTGTTTCTTTTGGTGTTTGCTTTATGATAATAACATTTCCAGAAATGATATGCACAAAGGGGAATTTACACTGACTTCTCTTATGTTACCTTTATAATAATTTCAACTCACTACAAATCACCTAGTCTATAAAATATGGTGTTTGGTATTGGCCTGACTCTAACACAGACTTGCTGGAGTAAATGGGATATAGATAAAATTGGCTTCCAGTTACAAAAGAGTATATACCATATTCATCTCTGAATTTTGTATAGATTTGAAACGTTCCATAATAAATTGTAAAAAATCATTTAGTTTAACATCCTCATTTTAGACACTAAGAAAAAGAGAATTTGAAAGTTTAAGCGATGTGTCTAAGGTAAACTTTGGATTAGTAGAACTAAACTATACTTCAAATCTAATATACCAAACCACAAATCATGTTTTAGGAATAAATAAAATGGAAACAAAAAAAGAAAAATGAAGCATTTTTAATGTAGTTCAACTACAAGAATCTTTTTGTTGCTTAGGCTTAAAAATAGTAAAATAAAGACTGAATCCTTACCACTCCTATCCCTTCAAAAGCAAATACAGCAGTACCAAAAAAGAGTGGGTACTTCTCCCAACCAGCCACTACTGGAAGGTTGTGGGGATCTGGCATATTCTAGAGAAAGAAAGAAAAATAAGTTAAGTTACTGCTTTACCTACTCTAAAGAATTTAAAATGAAATGACAAAATCACACTTGGGGGCTTCACAGCAGCAAAGGTGTGTTAAAAAGTGAGTCATTCAAAAGAGCCCAATTGTGTGCCAACAACAACAGAGGAGAACAGTTCTGTCAGCAAACACCTGAGGCATCCTGCGCTACACAGCCAAGCTACGAGCCTTTCACCCACGATGATAACAGCTGCTTCCCCGGCCCCCATTCCCCAGAGCTAAAGGCCCTAGACCCTGTCTCCACCAGCATGTGGTGGGCTGTGCTCGCTGGGGCTCCTGGCTGGCTTACTCACGTGGGCTGTTTTTTCCCTCAGACCTGGGTCTTGAACGCGGGTACTTGGTCTTTACGTGGCCTGCACCTCAGTCACTGAGCGCCTGACAATAGGATGACTCTGTATGCCTTTAAACCTGCATGGTCTTCACACGGCCACATCGCCCAGAAACCTGCACAAGGCTCATCTTGTTCATGATCTCTGATTCTGTGAACGCCACCCCGAATCATATCCCCACTTCCTCCCTTTCTCTGTTTGCTGCCCTCCCTGCTGGGAAGGAAAGAGGAGGAAAAAAGTGACGGAGGCTGCGGGCACGGGTGCCCGGGGAGAGGAGTGTAGAATACCTGGGACAGAAGCAGACTTGTGCAACATCATGCTGACACATGGTCACCAGCATGAGCCAGCTCAGAATGAAAGGAGCATTAAAGTGTTAGGATACTCTGGTAATACCAAACCGTATTCCAGGCTCACGCTGCTCCCCCATCCTAGGGCATCTCCTCTGCTCCACTCACCCTTACTTGCTCAGTTTAGGGGTCCTGAGCTCCAGAAAGCCTCGCAGAACCTCCTGCCTGTCTCCTACTCATAGGAACTGTGAGAGTCTACAGGACTTGGAGTTAAGGGAGTTGGGAATGAAGCAGAGCTGCAGCATGACAGGGCCTGTGACACTGGCTAGTGCAGGTTTAAAACGATTACTTTGTCTCAGTATATAAGAAGGATCAGGAAGAACAGAGCAGGGATTCTCCATCTTTCCTGGGTCATTGGGCCCTTTGAGAGATGAATGGCAGAGAGCTGTTCATGGAATGCATATATATATATATATATATATATATATATATATATATATATATATATATATATATATATACACAAAACACTAAATCCTGTAGATAATTTAAGGGGTTTACAGATCCTTTGAATCCCATCAGCAGATTCTTTTAAAGAAAAAAGGTTAAGAATCACTAACTACAGACGATGAAATCAGTTGAGGTTATTGCAGACTTGGGATTAAGAGGTTACAGGCCAGAGTGGTAGCAGTGGATTGAAGTGGTCAGCAAGTAAAGGTTCAGAAGTAAAAGAAAAGTATAAAGTGACATCTTTACTCCATTTCTGTGAGAGGGTCACCTCAGTTCTTTGTCCCATTTAGGCAGCACATAAAGGCATGATCCTAGATGTCACAGTAACTCCAACTGTCTTCTGAAGCAATGCCATAGATACCAGAAGCAGAGGTACGACAGCTACAGCCAGACCTGATTACTAAGGCCCTGTCTCCAACCTCTGTGCCACAGACTCTGCATCTAGGCAGAAGCTCCAGGAGGAATCAGTTTGAAGATTATCTCTTCTGTGCCACATGTGAGAGAGGCCTTGACATGTCATTACTTTTACTTCCAAAGTAAACAAAAAACTTACTTAAGAAACACATGACACTTGGTTAAAAACACATCACACTTACCCTCACGACGTACTGGTAAATTATCACGAGGCTCACAGCCATGGAGATGTTGGCAAGGAATGAGAACACAAAGAGATTCTTCAGCTCACGAATGAAGACCAAGAGGATTAAGAAGGGAAGGAAGCACAGCATATATATCCTGAGGTCGATGCTTCTTCTCTCACAGGGGTGTGACGCGTTGGTGCTATTTAAGACAAACATGGTGCTCTCCAGAAGCCCTTCATGAACCTAGAGTGGGTCGCCAGGGGCGGAAGGGAGGGGAAAGCTCTATCAACTTACCATCGTTTAAAGAGATATGTAAAAAAATTATGGCCTATAATGTCTGTGATAAATTCTTTCATAATAAATAAATATTAACTTTTTTCAAGAAACTTGGGTTTCCTAGAAAGCTCTGCGTGTGTAGGTGTGTATCCAGTTTAAAGATAATTAGGGTAATGTGCTTTACAAGAAAATTTCTTCTCTCATACTGTAAAAAGAAAGTCCACTACAAAGTTAGAAGGGTGAATTTGCTCATTTATTTAGAAACTTTTTGTTTATCATGTTCATGTTACCTGAAAAGGCTCAGGGGCTTCTGAAACAACCAACAGTGGCCGCTTATTTTTATATAATGGCCTCTGGGTAGTTTACACCAGCTTACTGTCTTCAGAGAAGGAAAACAAGCTCTAAGTACCTCTCAGAAATGTACAGTAGTCCAAATAAAATTTAAAAATTATAGTCTAGGATTCAAACCATTTAATAAAGCAGCTGTTTATATATTATCACTATCAATAAATATTTATTAAGAATCCACTGAATTCATGCACAGACATAGGCTAGACAGTAGATGAACTTTTGCTATAGCAAAAAAGCTTCTATAAGACAAATCAACTTTGCTTTTAAAATTTATTTAGTCACTTCTCTAGCCCCAATCAGTACTCAGTTTTCAACAAGCGATATGATGACTTGTAGGTTTGATATATTAAAAATGATCTCAATTCAATACTCCAACATATTAAAATAGATGTGTAAGGAGAGAAGACTTCAACAGCAATCTTAAAAACTCACAGCAGAGGTAGATTAGACCACAATCTCAGTATCAGTAAACATCTGCCCCCAAAACACTGTAACCTTTGAGGAAAGACAGTATCAAGTCTCACAAATGCTTAAGAGCCAGACCCTATGGAATAAGAGTAAGCAATTCTTGAGCACCTTCTCCGTGTCAGGTACTAAACCAATGCTAAGGCCCTGCTCATCTTGAGGTGGGCGGCAGTGCTGTTTTCAGTGTATAGTTGAATCACTGAGGTTTGGGGGTTGGAAAAACTTACACGGTATGGGTATCACACCTGTAAGTGGTGGATCTGGGATCCAAACTCAGGCCTGAGAGCTGGAATCTAGCTTATGACAGTTAACGCCAGCCTGATCAAAGCAGGGCAACCCGAGGGCCTGCGGAGTGGCCTCCATGTGACATCCCTCTCCACACACAGCACTGAAGCCAACCGTCAACGTGCAAGAAAGTTCTGATGTGACTAGTGGTTCAGGTTCATCTCTTAGACTTTAATGTTAAACTTACAATCCATGAGAAGCAATGCTGACTGTCACTGCAAATGTCCACATCTCAACACTGCAATGTGTGACGCGTACAATGAGCGAACTCTCAGCTTATATCTAGTACCATTTAGGAAAGGCATAAATTCACGTTATCTTGTAATTGGCCAGGAAAACTTTACGTTTTCTATTACTTGAGATAGCAGCAAAAGGGGTCATTCACATTCCTTGGTCTTTAAGAACGCTCTCTATTTGTTGACTCACTATTCTCAAAACCAAATTATTTAGAGCTTTATATTTCTGTATCAGAGAAGTACCACCAATAATTAATGATCAAAGCTAACCTCTAGCAAGGACACCTGACAAGAGAAACACAGGTACACAACAATCTTTTTACAGGCACAAGAAAAGATGTTCCTCCTCCCTGGCTATCAGGAAATGCAAATTAAAACAACAATGAGATATCACCCTACACCGGTGATACTGGCTATTATCCAGAAGTCTGGAAACAACAAATGCTGGCGAGGATGTGGAGGAAAGGCAACACTTTTGCACAGTTGGTGGGAGTGCAAATTGGTGTAACTCTTTGGAAAACAGTTTGGAGATTCCTCAAAAAACTGAAGATGGAAATCCCCTATGATCCCCTCATTCCACTTCTGGGCATCTACCCAAAGATACAAAAACACCCATCTGCAGATATGTATGCAACCATTATTTATTGCAGCCCCATTTACAATAGCTAAGAACTGGAAATTACCTAAGTGCCCAACATCAGATGAATGGATAAAGAAGATGTGGTGCATATACACAATGGAATACTACACAGCCCTTGGAAGAGATGAAACCCTGCCATTTGAATCAACATGGATGGAACTAGAGGGGATGATGCTCAGTGAAACAAGTCAAAAGAGGAAAGATAGATACCAGATGACTTCACTCATAGGTGAAATGTGAACAGACAAAACAAAGGAACAGATGAAATATAACCAACCCTGGAACATCTGCAACAGAACTGAGATTATCATAAGGGAATGGGGCGAGTGGGGGCAAATGGTGGTGGAGCCCACTGGACAATGGGGAAGAACACTCGGTCACCTGGTGGAGGGCAGGGTGTGTTGAAATATATCTAAGGAATGGGGAACCCACACATAGGAAGTTATTTTAATGTGTAGAATAATTACTACAATGAAAAAAAAAAGGCCTGCTTGATTCCTTAAGTACTTGGGAATTTTAAATTAATTCTGTACAATTCTTTATGATGACTTACTATTCTTTGGCAGAAAGATGGTTATAAAAATGCTCAGGATTAAACATTTTTTTTAATGTGGACACGTACCCAGAGAGAGACTGAGTCCTGAGCCCCAGCACCTCTGAGGCAGAGATGACTATCTAATAGCACGCCCTATGTTGTCACACCTACCAAAATGCCAAACACTGAAATAAATGTTACAAAACAAAATTACTGACTATGGTTGTTTCCATTTAGAGCTCAAAGTCATTAAAATTCTTTACGTTTTAGTGATTCAGGATGTTAAAGGCTAACATTCCAAAGGTAGGCCATGCTCTACGGCGGAGCTTCAGAGCAGAGGTCAGGCTCCTAGAGTCCCACTGGCCCACCGCTGGCCATTTTGCAAAGCCGTCCCTGAGCCTTTCTCGGCTGAACCTCACAGAAAGCTTATGAGAACAGGGGTGATTTTCTTACTATTCCCATTTTACAAATAAGGAAACTGCGGCTTGACTGGGATCAAGGGGTGAATTAGAATGGAGAGCAGGGGTTTGAGCGGGTCTTCCGACTCCAGTCATGGCCTTTGGGGTCGCTTCATCTGTTCCTCTTCAGGTAATGTCCCTCCACTCTTCAGGCCTCTGTGCACAGTCCCATCTGTCCAGAGTCTGCTATAACACTGGGAGTGAGAGCAGAGAGGAACTACTGGGTGTGGATCACGTGAAGCATGGGGGCTTCCTGCCAACCGCCCACAGACGCTGTGGGACCAAGACCAGCCAGTGGGGTCACAGCCGTATGTCAGCTACATTTTTCACACCATCTTGATGAGATGCCACACCTTCAATTCTGCAGAGATGAAGACAGCCACACTCGTCCTCAGAGTCTGTGGCTGTCGCAGTAGTAGTGACAGGCAGGGTTGACAAAGCCAGCCTGCTGTGTGCCATCACGGGGCAATAGCCACACTGGGAGACGCTTCTCTGCCCAGCTGCTCAGTGACGGCATCTGCTCCTCCGGGGGACGTCCTCTTTGCTCCCCACTCTCCTGAAGTGTTTCTCGTTGCCGCTGTGTGTGCCTCAAAAGGGCTTTGCCTTGCTGGCTACCGCAGACATCCCCTTATCTCCCAGGCGCCTTGTCTCCTTGCTGCGCTTACTGCAGATGAGTCAACCTTCCATCTGGCTCAGGAAGCACTGATGTTTTGTGAAAGACAGTCACCAATCCAAAGCTCATGCACATGTGTTTTACCCAGTTCACATTCTTATGTCCGACACATGCACAACTGAAGTCAGACACTGTCCAGTCCAGTGCTGAACAGTTAGATACCAGGGGTGGGGGCGGAGCAGTGCCACAGACCTAGGTTTCAGCCTGATTTACTTTGCTCCTCCTGTCTGTGAGCATCATACTTACATTACAGAGCAGCTGTAAGGAATCACTGACATATGTCGTAGCTATAAGACTACACAGCACTATTAGCCTTGCTCATAATTGCCAGTAAGCTTTTTGCTAGCAAACAGAAGATGACAGAAAACAGGAGATAATAGCAATGCCATGTGGCATAATCCTAGAAAGAAACCATTTTTACTGTCGTGTGTCTCATCAGCTCTTGACAATAATACTGCCTCTTACCCGGACGGTAATCCTAGGGATTTACAACCTTGGGAATTAGGTGCTCATAAAAGCAAAAGCACATCATCTGTGACCTGAGGGAGGTACTGGCTGCTCTGAGGGCCAACAGGACTCTGACCCTCGTGGCCAGTGTGCTTTTCTGCCCCAAGGGCGCTCAGCTCTCCACACCGTCCTCCAGTGCATTCCACAGCTACAGCATGTTGGAGGGAGCTCTTCTTTCTAAAAGACAATCTGTGGCTCAGATAGCGGATATTTCCTCAAGAAAAGCTTATTTTTTAACTTAACTGTCTGCACAGATCTAGGAAAAGAAAGGAAAGAAAAATAATTTGGAAATGGGATGTTTGGCAAAAGAAATAATAAGGCTAGACAGAGAAACATCATTATTTGTGGGGGCTCTTGGGTCCAGACAGCGTCCAAGAGTCCCTGTTGGCTAGAAATGCCAGGTGTCTAATCCTGACACCAGTCCTTTTCTAGATGCCAGAAGTAGTTTTGAAGCAAGAGGGCACACTTGCATAATGTATTGGAGCTGAGCAAACAGAGAACATGCAGATGAGCGTGAGTGAACAGGGTGGCAGCAGCAAGAACCTGGCCATGCTCCTCGGGGTCAAGCAGCAAGGTCCCACCCACCCAATCAACAAATCTTACTCAACACTTGCTAGGTAAACCAGGTACAGCCCTGGGACCAAGAGGTAAAAGACTAAAGAGAAAGACTCCCTCCAAGGTCCTGAGTTCATGTTCCATCCAGCCCGTCACCACTGAGCACCCAGGAACCCCAGCACCCTCAGGGCCAGGTCTCAGGTGAGCACAGACAGGGTACGCCTCTCCTCACAGGGCAGACTGCCATCCTGGTCCTCAAATGTGCTACAGAATGCAGAAGAATCAGGGCATTCGAACCAGAGAGGAAGAAAGGGATGCATGTTGAGCGAAGTTTCACAGAACAAGTGTCATTCAACCAGGTTTCCAACTTTTCCGCAAGCAAATAAAACGTTTCTTGATAGTGAGGCATGACTCCCTGGAAAGCACACTGATTAGAAGTCCAAGTTCTGACCACTGTCTGTCTGTGGTCCTTTAACTGAGTTCTCTTATGTATAAAAGAGGGTTGGCTTTGATGAGCCTTCCCAAGTTTAGAAATCTGAGTGGTTCAAGCCTAGTTGCAGGGATGACCTAAACCAGGGATTAGCAAATGATGCCCTGCAGCCCATCCCACCACCTGTTTTTGCAAATGCAATTTTACTGGGATGCAGACACAACTACTAGTTTTGTGCCATTGTTTATGGCTGGCAGAGTTGATAGGGAGGTCATAGGACCTAAAAAACCGACAGAACACACATCCAGCTATTGACAGAAAGAATTATATTCTTGGTCTAAATATAAAATGAAGTACACTTTATACTTAGAAAAGGGGGTCGAGAATATCTCTCTATACATACATATAACCTCTTAAAAAAAACACATTCACGCCACCATTTTGTATTAAAATACATACGAATACTACACATTACTATGTATAATGATGATTATTACACCAGGCACAAGTGAAAACTTAATAAATGTTACAGATTTAAATAATGATTAAAGAACAGGAGGTAAGGCAGGAATAATAAAGGCTAATGCCAGTTATAAAGAAGTGTGTGCTGGCACTGTCTGATGCGAGAGGCTTTATTTCAACGCTTTCCATGTTTGTCCAAATAACAGTCTCTACTGAGGCTGCAATGGATTTTAGTAATGCCCACTTTTTACTTCACCTTTGAAGCTGCTAGCTAAAGCAGCTTCTTTATGGAAGAAAAGACTATACTTCTACAACATCTGTATACCCGCTTTTGAGATCTAGACTTCAAATAGCTAATAAACAGTAAACTACGTCCTGTCTGATCTGAAAGAGCAGTATTATCAATACCAATGGCAAGAACAGGAAAACCAACAATAGCAGAAACCCAACTTGTAAAAGAGAAGATTAGAAGAAAGTCTACAAAGGAACTGCATGAATGGAAGAACACACTTTGATACTCAGACAGCTTACGCAGGACATACAATGCGACTATGGCATTCGAGGTAAGTGGTTTCCGTAACTGGAAGACAATACTTACTTGTTTCAAGTTTTCAGCTAAGAAGACAATATACACACTACAGAATCCCAGCTGGGTCATCACCAGAAAGAAGTTAACCAGGCTCCTGAAAAGGATGACCCATAGGTGAGTATCTCTAGGAACTGCTGACATGTCAATACATTTTTATCTCTTTTTAAGTATTTTAAAACATTTTATAGTAGCATATTAGTTTTACTTCCTTAAAATAAGAAACAGAGTTAAAATTTGTATTTTCTACAAAGATTATACACTTATCATCAGTATGTCATCAGAATTATTACTGAGCAAAAAGGATGGTTCCATCATTATTTACTTCTGAAATTCAACTAAAGGTATCTGCTTATAAAAATAATTTCATGAAAATATTTTATCTTTCAGATTAAGACCATCTCTTCCACTTTCAAGTTCTTTTATAGATCAACTCAGTATATTCTTCATCACTCCAGCTCCAAATATGATGAGCATGCTATGGGACAGGATATAGGGGCAGGACCCTAGATCATACCACCAGAGATTTTCTCTGATCTTACTTTTTTAATGAACCAGGATAAGGACAGTGAAGGTGCTGACCAGCTTGGGAAAGGCCTCCTTTGAGCTTACACAGGTCCATGCTCACAGTCACCTGGCCTGGATCACCTCTAAAAGAGGCCTCCGTGTGGCCTTGCAGACAGCGCTGCTGCTGTGTAAGGAAGCCTCTCTCTGAGACCTCTGGTAACAGCTACACAAATCCATGCAAAGGTCACAAAATTGAAAAAATATTAGAACTGATATTTGAATCTAATTCTGTCTAACTCTAAAGATGATTTTATGTTTATTCCCCTGACTTGATCATGTTTTTATTTATGTATCTTCTTAGATTAAAACACTCAAACACTGATATAATTTCAATCACCCCAGATTAATAACATAGCAAGGGTTACCGTCCCCACGCTGACTGCTTCTGAAGACAACTCCAGGGACTGGCTTCCATAGCGTAACTCACTGTGTCGCTATAACCTAAGGTCGACTTCTTAAACCTACAATTGAATAACAAATATAAAAATGAAAAAGAAAACTTTTAAGTCAGCCCATAAATACATTCCTTGAAAAGAACATCACATAGATAGAATTAATGAATGCAGGACTACGCACTGATAAGAAATATTTTCAAAATTTCAGGATCTGGATACTCCTAAATTATGTCTCATGACACTGAAATTTTTCTGTCCTTACCAACATACTAGTTTTTATCAGGGTTAAATTGTACACATTTGTAGAATATATATAATATAATATTTGTACTTGATTGATTTAAGTATTTTAATTACTTAAAAATATCAATTTCATTGTTTATGTCTAAAGTATTCCATACTTCATATTCCATAATTTAACATATCTGTACAGGGCTTTCTTCTGATTTAATCCTCAAAATAGCCCCATCAGGCAAGTATTATTTCCCTGGGTTTTCTCTTCCGCTTCTTTTTCAAGTACACATTATTTAAAGATCACAAATGATGTGTCCTAACTTTTAAGGATGTTTAATAATAATGAGTTAGGATTAGAACATTTGCTTACTAAAACAGACAATATTTATTTTAAAAGAGACAATATTTATTTTAAAAGAGTCAGTCCATTGTCTAGCAGAGGCATTTTATGATACAAAAAGAAAGAAGAAAAAATAGTATTTTATTGATGATTTACCAGCCACATATGAGCATGGAGCACGAAAACACCACACCCAAAACTGAGCTAACAAATCGAAGATCACTATGCTGTACCAAGTCATACGGTGTCTCCATTTCCCATATATCTTTCCTGATTTTTTAATTTACATTGCATGAAAGAAACCTTTCTATTTAATTAACAAGGTTTTTTTTTAAAGGAACCAAAGATATTCTGACAAGATATAAATTATATAAAATGCTACCTTTTTTCCATATTCATTATCTGAGACTTGCCTATATAACAGCTTTCAGAAAAAATAAAAGCTTCTAGAAGCAAAGTACAGTGCAAGATGGGACTATGTGATGCTTTAAACACAGAGGTTCAGAAAAAGTTAAATAGACGTAATGAATCCACATTTACCTCTGACATAGAAAGTGGCTGCAACGTACCAAAATGTGCATGCAGTGGACAGAAATGATTCCTATGAACACAAGGCTGATCGGTCCAAGCTGCGAGGGAGGGAGGATTTATAAGGGTTAAATATTTCACAAAAATTGAGTAGTCATATAAGCAATGAGACAATAAACTACTCATTTATAGTGAATACTACAGGTTAAACAAAATGATTAGTCATTTGCATAAGGAAAAGTTAATCAGCTGATACAGAAAGAATTTCAGTAACACTTAAAACAGCCCCCACCATTCTGTCTCGCCAGCGTGGCTACCCAAACCTGTGAACACAGAGACTAGACATAACATAGATGGCGCTCCTACTGAACGCCAGATGGCAAGTCTCTAACAGCAGATCCCCAGCGTAAGATTATATGAAGTCAACTCCTCATCAAGCCTCATTCGGATGACTCAAAAGCACTCTCCCAACTGGTACATGGGCCACGTTTCTCTGGGTTGCTTACTGAGCATTACTATATGTGCCTGGAAAACAATTACTTGAAAAGGTGGCATATCCAGTGTTTAAGCATGTATTGACTAAAACTAAAGTGACATCTTCATTACTGAGACAAAGACAAATGTTGCCGAGCATTATTATTATATTTTCATAATCAGAAATTTAAAATGTTTTCTATAGTAGAGTGGATAAAGTAAAAATCCAGGGGAAAAAAAATGATAGCCAGAACTGTTTTTTTAGAAAACTGGCCAATTCTTAAAAAGGTTAAATACAAATTTCATTATTTCCTAAGTGAATTTTCCCCTATGAAGATTCTCTATAATTATAAAAATTAGGTCTAACAATACCATCAACAATTGTTTTTTAAAAGATATTATTACTCCTTTTCTTAATATTCTTTAAATCTGAAAAATACATAGTATATTGTGAAATTTAAAAACAAGAAAATTTCCAAATGCGAATATCTTTATAACTATATTTTTTGCTATGACTACATTGCTTAAATTCCTGAAAATTCAAAAGAATCACATATACTCATGCTTGAAAAAATCAGATACTATTTGGGATCTCTTTGTCAAATGTTATAAGTAAGTAATAAAGCAGAAATGAAAAGAGGATTAATTCTCATTTTTTTGTTAAACTATGCACATCATCACAGTTTCCATAACTGTATCAACACAACAGTTAAATGACAGTCTAACTGTCACTTGACCAGGTTAAACTTGACTGGGCAGAGGGTAACTGGTGGTAATCATTACTATACATAAGACTGACAATTGTTATCTTTACCGGAGATTTCGAAAATGAGTCTTACCACGATCCCTGCATTTTTTATTGCCAGTGGAAGTCCTAAGAGGCCAGTTCCAATGTTTCCTTTAAGAAGATGCATAAGAGTTTGTACAAATCTGAAAAGCAAACATTGTAAAGTGTAAATGTCTTAGAACAACAGCTACTAAAACCACACGATCATGTTTCAGCATTAGAAGGGAACTGAAAATTAATGTAGGCAAGGAATCAAATAATATTTCCATTCATCCAGAAGTCAGATCTGGTTTAAGTCCTATCTTTGCTACATAAAAGTAGAATACAGAGTGTTAGTGTGGGGAATAAATGAGATATTTAAGTAAAATATTTGTGTATATATTAAAATAACAAAAAAAGGTCATTTTCTCATAAGATTTCTTGATGCTGTGATTTTTCAGAACAATATTACAGATTATCTATGGCTAGACTGCTAAGACAGTACTTAACTGACAGGGCCTATGTAGCCATGAACTAAACGCATATGGTCTGGGATTACCAGTGCAAAAGGAAGTTAATTTAAAGAAAAAAACAGCAATTTTTAAAAACGTTTATGATCATTAAGTACTAATTAACTGTCAGATATCAGAAACAGCCTCAGAAAAGTTTCTGGGAGGCATTTGAAGGCCCTGACCAAGAAAAAATAATGTAAAAAGAATAGCCCAAATTTCAAATGTATGAAATAATACTTGCCTGAATTTTCCTCATTTATTCTATTCTTTTCTGATCAATTAAACTTTGTATTACTTTGCTTAACCATTAACTATTAGAAGAAGAACTCACAAAGTTTAAACGATTCGCTGCTTTCCCACTACTGCGACTATTTCACACCATTCCCTCATCCAAAGAAGGGAGCCACCTTCTGTAGTCACCCCTCCACACACCAGAGCCACTTGTCCTAACAATTCTACTCCTTTCTGGCCAAGAGCCCTTTTTTCAGGCCCTGGGGTTCTCCATGCGCCCAGCAGCAACCACGCCCCACCCCACCCCGGTCCTTAAAACCCCCCAGGCCCAAGGGTGGGCCTCTGCTCATCTCTGTGGCTCCGCATGGGGATGGTGATTTGTCACAGAGAAGATGCTGAGTGAAAAGCCAGGACTTACGAGATACCCTCTGGGTCGTGGGGCTGGCTCTGCTTCTGTGTGGGGAGGGGCTCCTGCTCATCATCTGAAGTCTCGTCCAAGTGCTGCTCTGTTATCAAGGGTCGCATCACCTCCATATCTGTGAGAGAGAAAGCCAGAGCATTCACCCTCGTCTCAATGGCGGATGAAAACTGGCATACGTAAAGTAAAAATACTAGGAAATGCAACCAGGCTCATCTTTATCATTTCCACCCTGAGTTCATTCACATGAAAACCATGAGTTTTAGTGTATTTTAAAAGAAACAACCAGACCTACGGCTGGTATTTAGTTTGGACTAAGCAGTGCGAAGTGAAAATCATAAGTATTCAATGCAAAACATTTTCTGCTTTGTCTATATAAGGTTTGCAGTAAATGAACATAATGAAAACATGAAGAAATATATTTTCATCTCTTGTTAGCGTTGAATCATATTGTATATATTAATAGTAGTTATATTTTAAATATTTAAATAAAATTATACAACTATTCCAATCGTTAAAATTTCAGTATACAATTTATTCTATTTATGTCTAATAATTTTAGCATGATTTTTCTCCATTCAGGGGGAAAGACCTAGTCATCACTGTCCACCTTGTTCTTGTAAAATTCACTAAACTCAAATTTATTGAGATGACTGATATACACTGATAAGGTCTAAAGTACAGGGCACTGTAGAGAAAAGAAAATCTATTCCATCTGAGTACATATAGAAAACCCACATGACAGGGAACTGAAATTATTCAAATGAGGTAGCCGGGAATGAGAGATTAATATATCACTTTTTAAACTTTTTATTTTGTTGCAATTTCAAACTTAAATTAAATTTGCAAAATGGTACTGAAAAAACATCTACACTTTTTAAACTTTTTATTTTGTTGCAATTTCAAACTTACATTAAATTTGCAAAATGGTACTGAAAAAACATCTACGTCTCCTTTATAGACTCACCAGTTTTTAACATTTGTCACATTTGCTTTTTCTCTCTCAAACATGTATTACTCTTTCAAACTACTTGAGAGTAGTTATATTCATCATGATATCCCTCATTAGCATGTGTTCCCTAGGATAAGAACATTCCCTTGAATATTCACATTACGGCCATCAAATTCAGGTAGTTTAACCTTGGTACAATGCTTTTATTTAATCTATATTCCATATTCCAGTTTCATCAATTGTACCAATAAAGTTTTCTCAGCAATTTTTTTTCAGTGCAGGAGCACATAATGTATTTAGTTGAATTAGTCAACTGGTTACCTTTGCAATTTTTTGATGATGCCCCTTCATCTCAATCTTTTTTTTCCCTCAATCTTTTACTATCTGGTTTGTTCACTTAAACGGTATCCTCTGATTTCCAACCATGGTCTATATAACAAGTATGGGTCTTATTCTACTTTGTTTTTCTCCATCTCTTACTCTCCCATTTTTCAGTTGCATCTTTCTACTTTGACAGTCTATATAGTGCTTCCATGCTTCATTCCAATAATGTCCTACCCCTGACTTAGACTTATATTTGCATTGCTGTGTTAAATGCTCCCCAATGACCCCTAGGCTGGAATTTCATCCTTTTGTAGAATATGCTTCAGAATGACCTGCTGTGCCTGCTAAGACACAGACTGATGCACTGCCACCCAAGTCAGAAGTTTCCAATTCTGCAGGGCTGGGTGAACCTAGAAGATGCACTGACAAGGTCCCAGGTGAGTCTGGTGTTGCTGCTCTGGGAACACATGTGGAGAACCACTTCCCTGTCTGGCAGCATCCTCAGGAGGGGTCCTTGGGCGCAGTGTCCCCGCACTGTGCTTGTTTAAGGCGTCTTCCTGTGGTTCTCTTAGAGGGACAGCGAGACACCGATTCAGAACTCATGTTCTCTCTCTTCTGGTGCTATCTTGCTCTGGAGGCTAATTTGAGAAGTCTGATGCTGAAAGAATTTTCTCAGCTATTCCACATGCTGCTCTTTTTGCTGAACACCCTGAGGAATTCATCGTTGTCTTTAAAGCCTCTTAACTTGACAGTGACATTCATAGGACTGAATGTTTGGAGTCAATGTTCCCAGGGACACTGTGGGTCCCTTGAATATGTAGATTTAGGTTTTCTCTAACTTCTGAAAATTTTTTTGGATTACAGTTTTAAAAAGTTGGTTTAAACATTCTGTTTTCTCTGATAGAGCTACTAAGAATATGTTTGTCTTCTACGTCAACCCTTCTTTCCAATACTTTTGATGTCTTCTTTCTCATTTTAATTCTTCTTGCTCTTCTTCAAAGACTTAATAAATGCCCATGTCAACGTGTTCTCCCTTGGACATTGTTGTTTATTCTCCATGCTTTCTCCTATTCAGGTCTTTCTGGCCAGTAATCCTGGCCAGAATCAAGTCCTTTCCTCAGCATGGTGCATGAGGCTGAGCCGAGCACTCAGCCTATCTCTGGTCCTTTTCGTTTCTGCAAGGTCTTCAATCCCCATCCCTCCCTCCTTCACACCAGGTGCCACCTCCATCCACTGCTCCATTCATCTCCTTCTCCGCCATAAGTGATGCGTCTGAAAGGCTGTCCCCTAGCCTGCTTAGGTTCAAATCCTTTCCTTACTCCTGTGTGAGCATCCTGCTCCCAGGTCTGGCTTCTGGACTCTTAACATGTAGCTTTTCTCTGCCTTCCCTTTTCTCTTCTCTTGTCGGTCTCCCTGCTTTCCCACAGCGATTCGAAAGTCTGCCCTCTCCCATGTTCCAGGCAGCAGCAGCAACAGAAACACTGGAATTTGTAGCTTTGTTCAGTTACAGACACATGAAGGCTGCGGAGCCCGTGGTCTGCTCGTGTTATTACAAGCACGTTTGTGCAGGGGTTTCCCGTGACTGCTGGTGAAGTGACAGGTTTCAGGGACATGTGGTGAGATTAGGTCGTAGAAAGTCACCATTCATCCAGGTAATCAGGGCTCAGCATGGCAGTTTTCATATGAGTGCAGCTATGATTTGAGCTACTGGAAGATGCTGTAGCATCTGTGCATTCTTTGTAATGTATTTTGAAGTCAAGACATGTGATTAGAGCTTTGTTCTCTTTGAACATTGTTTTAGGCATCTGGGGTCTTTTAAAATTAAAACAGCATGATATTGGCACAAAGTTAGACATAGAGCCCTAGGAACAGAATAAAGAGCCCAGAAACAAATCCATGGTGAACTGAGACTATCAACCGAGCTTCAACAAGGATGCCAAGAACACACAGTGGGAAACAGTCTTTTTAACAAATGGAACTGGGAAAACTGATCTTCCTGTGCAAAAGAATGAAACAGGACTGCTGTCCTACACTGCACACAAAAATCAACTCGAAATGTCTTAAGGCAAGAACATAAGGCCTGAGACTGTAAAATCCTTAAAAGAAAATGCAGCGAGAAAGCTTCATGACAGTAGTTCTGCAGTGATGCTATGGCAGGCACATATCACTGGAACAGCAAACAGAATGCTTCTGTGTCAAAAAGGAAACCATCAACAGAGTGGCAGGGCAGCCTACAGAATCGAAGAAAATAACTGCAAACTGTTTGTCTGAGAGGTTAATATATGAAATCTGTAGGGAAAACCTACAGCTCAGTAGCAAAACCCTATTAATCCAATCATAAATTGACTAAAGGTGTGAATAAACATTGCTCCACAGAAAACATACAAACAGTCGATAGGCATATTCAAAGATGCCCAAATTGTTTACCAGCAGACAAATGTAACCCCAACCACACTGTGACAGCACTTCACATCTGGTAGGACGGTCATGCCAAAGAAAGCAAAAGACGACAAGTATCTGCAAGGATGTGGGGCTGTAAGAATCTAAACACAATTGGCAGGAGTGCAAAATGGTACCGTGCTGCTGAAAAACAGGATGGGGGCTCCACGGAACATTAAGAAGAGAACCAACATATATGACACAGCAATCCCACTCCCGGGTATTTACCCCAAAGAATTGAAATCTGGACCAAAGAGTGGCAAGTGCCTCCAGGTTCATGCATCGCTGTCACAACAGCCAGGCTTTGGAGACAGCCAAGCACCCCACTACGGAGAATGATGCACACCAACAAGAAGACACCATACAAAACAGCAGTGGAGTCTGGTAAAAAGCCAACAGAGTTGGACGTGGTTGAGGGTGGAGCCCTTGCCTCAGTACTTGGCACACTCAGCCCCGTCCAGCCCAGCCCAGAAACACACACACAGCAGACACACAACAGTCCACTCAGACACACAGCACACACACAGACACACATGCTACACACCACACACATGCCACACACACCACACACATGCCACATATGCCACACACACCACACACGCCACACATGCCACACACACCACACCACACACACCACACCACACACATGCCACACACCACGCTGCAATGCTGCACACAACACACCACACACACCACAATGCCACGTACACCACACACATGCCACACATGCCACACACAGCACACATACACCATACATACCACACACATGCCGCACACGCCACACACAGCACACATACGCCACACACACCACACACACCACACATGCCACACACATGCACACAAACCACACACATGCACACTCCACACAAGCCATACACACACCACACACACAGCACGCACATACCACACTCACATCACACACACATCCACATGTGATGCACACCACACA
Source organism: Solenodon paradoxus (assembly GCA_004363575.1). NCBI lineage: Eukaryota > Metazoa > Chordata > Mammalia > Eulipotyphla > Solenodontidae > Solenodon > Solenodon paradoxus. Next base: position 76,206 of record RJWH01001123.1, read on the forward strand.
CAACACGGACGCCACACACAGACACACAGACACAGGCATTCCAAAGACCAACCACAACTGAAATCCACAATCATCGATCACCACAACTTTCCACCAGTCAGAACCCTGCTGACTGAGAGTCTCTTTTGCATGGGGAGTCTCAGTGGGCAGCTCACCCATAGCTCTAGAACCCCCTCAGTTTGTCTGCCCAGGACGGACTCCTACAGCCCCAAATGAATGTTTGCAATCAGTCCTCAGTTTCTTGGTAAACAGTACATACAATGGAATGTTATTCAGCCTTCACAAGAAGGTAACCCTGCAACCTGCAACAGCATGAATGGACCCAGAAAACACTGTGCTGTGCGATAAGACGGTCATAGAGTTCAAATACAGCCTGACCCACTTAGGTGAGGAATCACAGAGCCACAGCAGCCGTACCTGGAACGTGGCGGTCAGGAGCTGGGGTAAGTCAGCACGGGTAACATTTCAGTTCTGAAGACAAGTCAGTTCTAGAGATCTGACGTGCCCCAGGTGCTGCTGTAGCTAACAGCATGCAGACACCTGCTAAGAGGGTAGATCTGATTATAAATAATCAAACCACAATTTAAAAAAAGATATTGGGAGGTGCCTGGACATAGCTTATTAAGTCATTTAAACATTTTTTCTCTAAAATACAACTAATAGGCATGACGCAAAAGCCTCTGAACTATCAAAGCTTCCAAATTCCTGAAGTGAGATTTTTCTCATTTAAGTTCCCCAATTTTTGTCTTTGAATGTTTTTTCTAATCTTTGTCTTTGGACATTCTCCAGAGATTATTTTGTATAATCCCCTTATTTCTAATTCTCTGACTATCAAAGCAGCACAGCCCAGCCCTGTGCACTGTGGGAATGACACGTCTCCAGCCTTAGGCTACGGGCATGCCCATTCCTCACACTGACTCAAGATAGATATCAGCAGCAGTATCAACTATGTTCATCTTTTATTTGAATGATCCTACATCCTTTTCTGTATTACTCTAGACAAAGTAATTGATGCTGTATCCTGCATCCTTTTCTGTATTACTCTAGACAAAGTAATTGATACTGTATCCTGTCACCACAGTGTTCACCTGCCAGGGGACCACAACCAAGTATGTGGCTTAAACATCAGAAATATCTTCTCTCACAGCTCTGGAGACTGGAGGTCTGAAATCAAGGGATGGGCAGGTGGGTTCCCCTGAGAGCTAGGAGGCGGGCACTGCCCCAGGCTTCTCCCCTTGGCTGTGGACAGCCATCTTGAGCTTCCCAAGCCTCTGTCAAAACTTCTCCTCATTATAAGGACACAGGTCATGTGGGATCAGGAGCCCTTCCTAACCCAAAATGGCCTCATCTTCATTAATGACTTCTCTGATTGTCCTGTTTCTACACCAGGTCACATTCAATGGGAATGGGAGTTAGAACTTCAGCATACGAATTTCTAGGGAGTGTGGGGGCTGGGAAGAGACCGATCAGTTATCACACAACTATCATCAGTATGAGCTGCATCAGTTTCAAACAGAAATCTGTTAATATTTGCATTCCTCAACTTATTCCACCGGCCTGGCTGACTCTTGAGTTCTTTTTAAAATTAATTCAATCATCCGGGTTGCCAGTTATTTGAACTTTCTATCTTGTGAGCTGGGCTGTACACTTTGTGCTTGCAGCAATAGGTCCAATATCTGTTGTCAGTAAAGATAGCTCTGACTACCAATATTCCAAACAGTGAACAATCTGTTATTTCAGGCACACTGCAGAAGAGAACACAGCAGCAATGCAAAGTCAGAAAAAACATGTTTTCTTATAACTGAAAAACAAGAACCCTAAATAATAAGTTTACTTTTAATGGCATCATTGGAGAACTTATTTTAATATCTTATTAGGTAAAACTGAAGATCTAGAATTGTTAAAAAGATCTGTATTCACAGAATCCAAAATTTGATGAGAGCTGTGTGTGGGAGGAAGGAACACATGCAAGCCACTGACCACAGTGGCTGCAGAGGACAGATGTCCACGGCATATGCAACACTGAATACACAGGGGTGCCCAGAGCAGAGCAGCATGAATCACAGATGTGATGCCAAGAGTTCTAGAAGCCTAAGCAAAAAAAAAAAGTCACAGGTGAAATTAATTTTAATAATTATTTAACCCGCTATATCCAAGTTATTGTCATTTCAACAAGTAAGGAACATGCACATGAGAAGATACTTTATACTCTATCTTCATGCCATATCTTGAAAATCCATCGCATATTTTGTGCTTCATTCAGGCAGAACATATTGCAAGTTTTCCTTATGATCATCAGACACAGACAGCCAGCACCAGCAACTGTGCAGAGGCGCCTCTGGATCTGATTTATGTTTAACCAGGATTCCTCTGGGCCTGTCTTTTCATGTGCAAAATGACACAAATGACTTCTCTCTCAAAGGGTTTTCTATGAAATGAGATCATGTATATGAAGCAAACAGCCTCATCCATAGCACACAAAAATCGAAAAACATTAGTTTTCTTCCCCTTCCTACATAATGATGTATGAGAAGCAAAAAGTAAAACTTTGATGAGAAAGTAACTAATATATTAATGATTCTAAGCATTTGTGAGTCACAAACTGCGCTATTGTACTGAATATGCAGATAGGGAAAATATGTTAAGCCAGCCCAAAGGAGAGAGACAAATGCTAAAAAAGTCAACACAGTAAAAGCATTAACAGACTTAAGAACATATGAATATTACAACACTCACACAAAGGAATTAAAAATTACAAATCCAACTTACATTACACACAAAGTCTGTTTGCCAATGTCTTACTGTAATTTTTCATCAAGTCTCAACTGAGCAGCCCTGAAAAATGTTGTGATTACTCTAGGAAAGAATTAGCAATGCCTTATAAAATAAAACACTGTTAAACAATGACTATCGAGCTACCTGGGCATAATAGTTTCTACCTACAAGTGGAGAAACTGCAGGTAAATAAGAAAGAAAAGCTTGACTAAACATGATACACCATACATAACCATGAAGGGTGCATTGAAATAGAACCGTCTTATGTTAAACAGCGAGTTCGTGCCCTCTTATAAAGTTCAGACAACTCTTTCAACCTCAGCTTTCTAACCTGAAATCCACCTAGATTTCCAGTTGTCACAAGAAATAGAAGGCACACTCATTCAACAACGTCTATTGGACACTTAAAAATGTTTATCCCTTTCACCTAATAATTGCACTTCTGACAAGTCAGAGTATGAAGAAAAGGATTTCTGTACAAATAGGTTCATTGAAACATTTTTTATCTGAAAATTTGCAAACAAGCTAAATTTGCAACACTCAAAAAATTGCTCAAATAACTACAGCATATCCACTTTATAAAATATTATACTGACATTAAATGATGGCATTGAAGTCTGAGAAAAACAGGAAAGGTATACCCTATGCTGAGAATGAAGAATGATTATTCATAGCATAAGTGCAAGGATGGTTTTTAAGTTACATAAAAGTGAAAGAAAGGAAACAGACCAATATGTGAATTAGTTAACAAGGATATAAATGGACAATGGAATCATCCAAATTTTCTCTGAAATTTTTTAAAAGAATACATTTCCATTATTTTTATAATAGCAAAATAAAGGAAATCACTTACATTTTGGCAATGGACAGACTAAAGACAGAAAAAAATTTTTTAAAGAACATAATGTTGCCATATGTATCCAGAAGTTATCTCTATGAGATGGGAACAGTAATTATTTTATTCATTTCAAAATAAAATGAATAAACGGTAGAGAAAATTTGCACAGCAAAACATCTTCCGTTACCATGTCTGTGAAGTAAAGTGCTAACATGCATAGTTTTTCATAGAGACACTCTAAGTGTTTTTAAATAATACTTAGCCATTGCAGAAAATTTATAAGCAACGTTTTTAACTTAAAAATGACTGTAGCAGCTGGGAGTGATGGCAGTTCTCATTCCAGAAGCCACACAGACGTGTTTATTCGCAAGCTGTGAACACTGCCCATGATGACCCAAGTCTCATCTCCGATGGCCCACTCACTGGCTCCAGACACACACCCAGCAGTGCCGACACCTGCACTTCAGGCCATCACAGCACCCTGCCTGTCCCCAGTGGCCTGCCTCCTGTGGCTTTGCAGGGCGCTGCCTCAGGGTTGTCCTCCCTCAGAGCACTTGGGCCTGCCCTTACTGCTCACTGTGGGACCCACCGAGAAGTTGCTCAGCACCACCACCCTCTGGTGCCTTAAAAGTACATTCCTATATGCAGCCCACAGTGCGGGGAGATGAATCCCACCTTCTAAAGAGACTCCAAACTCGTGGGCATGCTGTGAAGTTCCATCCTTCCTGGAGGCATCCTGGCATCCTCCATTCACTCCCACGCCTCGTCCAATCTGCTGGGAGGTCATTCTGGTTCCACTTTCCAAATCCACCCAGAATGGAGCCATTTCTCCCACTGCACTGCTGAGAAGGGCACGTGCTCCCTTGGCTGGTGCTCAAATGACCCGCAATCTCCAGAGCACACCCACCCCTAATTTCCAAAGGTCCCCTCTTTCCCAGATGGTTTTCTGACATACTGTAAACTAACCAGTGGCTGTCCCCACTGTCCTTGTCTGCCTTCCCTCACTAGGGGTCTTGGTCTGTCTTGCTCATCAATGTCTCCAGGAATGTCTGGCATGGAAAAGATGCTCAGTGAGTGTGTGTGATGAATTAATGAACAGACACAACTTTACAAATGACAATAATTCAGAACCTTTTTTTTTCCAGTTAATACTTTTCATAATACTTGTAATGGCTCTTCACTATGTGACTATATGGCGAAATCACAAATAACCTAAGCCATTTCTTCACTGGCCACTGAGCTAGTGAGCATTGTTCTCTACTGTAGACCATGCAGTGCACGTGCCTAGATATGGTGCTCTCTGCGTGACTCATTTTCCCGGGAACTATTTCTACAAGCAGAATTGCTGGCTAGGAGACTATGAGCATTTAAAGGACAAAAATGTCATTCTGCTCTTACAAGCAAGGAGCAAGAATCCTGACTAAGATGGGCTACTGATGATTACACTGTCAGATAAGCCTGAGCTCCCATCCTGGTTCTGCCTTTATTGAGCTTAAATGACTGTCTATAAAATGGGGACAATGATCAGACCCATGTCCCCAGACCCTTGAGAGGATTCCGGGTTTAGACAAAGATCATGTAAAGTACCTACCACAGCAAACATCCCACGAACTTTTAGGTGTGTTTTTACCATGAACCTGACCTGAAAGGATGAGCTGTCAAGACGTGCAGGTCATTACAGGAAGCTCAGCCTACCAGTCACCACAGTGAAGTGTTCCTTTTAGTGGACTTTTCATTACCTCATTCATCAGTGAATGAAGAAGGCCCTAACTAAAGCAGACAGCTGGCCAGAGAACGCTGCCATCGCCTGCTCTTGTCTTCTCCTTTGACAGTGAAAGCCTCAACTTTGCTGCACTCCAGTCAAAAGGAAAGATGGTCAAGAGGACAGACACGTGAGGGAGTGGGAAAACCCTGGCATGGAGTCGCCTACCAGGTCCTGCCTGGTCAGCATCCTGCCTGCCATCCTAGTGGCTGCGGGTACAAGGATGGCCACTGCCTCCTGCTGGGGCTGGTACTACGACAAGCCGAATCATGAGGCTGCAAGCCCACCATGAGTACACAAGAACAGACGGTAAGTGCCCAGCCTCTGCGTGCTCAGAGCCCACGGCACACACATCACAGGACCGCGCGTGCACACGGACACACCATGCACACACAGCACACACCTTACACACACACACCCACCAACACACACACTCAGGCGTGCGCACACCCCACACGCGCGCGGCACGCACCCAGCCCGCCCTCGCAGGCCCCTCCCCCCCACTTCCGCGCGGCGGCGGCGGCCGACTCTCCCGGGCTGGGCCTCCGGCCCGCAGCGCCGCGCACAACTGCCGCAGGAAGCCGCCGCCCGCCCGGAACCCGGGGCCGCGCTCCTCCCGCTCCGCCCGTCCGGCCCAGGCCGCACCGGCATCCGCGCCCGCCCTGGCCCCGGGCCGCCGCCGCCGCCCTCGCACAGCCCAGACCCCAATGCCCCGGGCCCGCGGCACCCACCGAGCTCCTCGCGCCCCGCCGTCCTGGCCGGCGAGTCCATGCCTCGGCCTCGGGTCTCGGTTTCGGGGCGCCGCCGCGCAGGCCACCCCCGCGCCGACGAGCATGCGCCGTGCAGCGGCCGGCCCTGCGTCGGCCCGAGGGGGTCCGGCCGCCGAGCCCGCCTAGTTCCGAGGTCGGCGCCGGCAGCCGGCGCTCCGGTGGCCGGCGTCCTGTCGACCAGTGAGGAGGAGCCGGACACGCTGGGGATGCGCGAGGCCACGTGTCCGCCCGCCCCGGGGTGGAGTCGCCGGGAAGAGCGACTTCCGCGCCGCCACGCTCGGGCACCCACCTGCGCGTACGGCTCCTCTCGCCGACGTCTCCTGGGCGGACGTTCGACGCCAGAGCTGAGTGACCGTCGGCCGCGTGCGGAGCCAGCCGCCTGCCTCAGAGCCGGCTCCCAGGTGGGTGCCAGACACGCTTGTGACCTAGTGCGAAGCAAGCCTTTAGTTCTGAAGGAAATATTTTCATTTCAAAGTTGCCGTTTCAAAAAAAAAAAAAAAAATCCGAAGTCCTTTAAGATCTGGACACTCATCAACACTTTTTCTTTTTGTCTGTTCCATTTCAATGAGGTCATTTTAGGAAAGGTGCTTGTTGGTACGTGAAGGCATGTGTAATTTCTGTATGCAATAACTACATAGTGATGCTGTTAAATATTTAAAATCCCCACGACAAAAAGATGTAGATACATTGTATCCACAAAGAACTGACAATAATGATGGTCTGTCATGATCTTTTTTGTTTTCCTTTATTTAGATCAACCCCAGTCACACACACATGCCCATGTAAACCCCGACGGAAGGTTTTATTTGAAAACCCCCTGAGAATTAACAAAGATGCATTGGAGACAGAGAAACTGAAGCTGTACCCTGGATACACGAAGAATCCTTATCTTGGGGTCTGGGGGCCAGTTACAGAGCTGTGGGAGGGAAGACAGCATCAGGCAGATAATGACCATGACCCTCCCCCAACACCATCACTCCCTCACTAGGCCCCCACCCCACCTTGTTTTGAGAACACTTAGGGCAGCAGCTTCAAAGAGCAACACTGTCCTTTGCATGTTAAAGGGGTGAGAAGTCTTCTAATCTCAGCTTCAGGAAAAGCATCTCCAGCCATCTGCAAGGAAAGGGCTAACTAATGGAAGCCTGGAGGCTAAGGGAGCACAATGGGTGGGGACAGACAGCCAGACTGGGTCTTTATGGAGTGTTTGGGAGATAAGCCAAGTGGCAGCTATGACCATAAGATTCAAGAAAAATATGTTTCATCGCTCCCTGAGATGTTTACCGCCCTGAGCACTTTTTTAGTGTGTCTGTTGGCCATCTCTATGTTTTGTCTCTTCAGGTCCTCTGTCCATTTTTTTTCTAATTGGATAATTTGAGGTTTTTTTGCTATTGAGTTGGATGAGTTCTTTATATATTTTGAATATTAACCCTTTGTCAGCCATAGTATCACAAATAGTTCTCCCATTCTGTAGGTTGCCTTTTCACTCTGTCAGTGTCGGGACATCATCTCACTTGTTAGTTTTGCTTTTGGATCAGGTCCAAAAATGCATCACCAACACCAAAGTCAAGGCGCTTACTGCCTCGTTTTCTTCTCTGAGAAACCATCTTATTCTTTAAGTTGATTTTGGGGTGTGATGTAAGACAGGGTCCAGTTTCCTTCTTTTGTAGTTGGCTGTCCAGTTTTCCAAACACCCCGTATCGAAGAGACAGTCCTCCCTGTTGTATATTTTGGGTTCCTTTGTTAAAAGTTGATCAATAAAATTCTTTGTTTTTTAATACCGGTCATCTCTAACCGGGGAGACAGTAGGTTCATAGTCTTAACTTTTTAGTGAGGAGGAAAGACTGAAGAAAGTGGATTTTCTGAAAATCCTTTGAAATTTTAGAGTCAAAATGAGAAGGATTCATCTTGTTCAAAACTACTGACCCCCAGGAAATAGATGTTAAACCTAATCATTCATGTAACTATTACTACAGTCCTCTTTAAAATTATGGTTATGCAAAAGGTTATCACCAATCACAATTTGTCTTTAATTTTTTTTTTAAGGAAAGGTACAGGTAGGGTTGAAGGTGAGTAGGCAGGCAGGCAGGAGGAGAGAGGAGAAAGAAGCGTTTTAGTTATTTTTATTTAGTTGTCCATCTTGGTTGTTCTTCCTGGCCCAGGATGCAAACCCAGATCCTTGGGGTATATATGGGCTTCGCCTAGGCTAGAGACAATTGACCAAACCACTAGTCCACCAGGGAGTGCCACATGAGTCCTTTATTGTTATTATTCAGTTGTTCACATTGGTTGTTCATCCCAGACCGGGGACGAGAACCCTGGTCCTTGGGATATATGCGGACTGCGCTCCTCTGGAGGTGCCTGACCTAGCCACTGCTCTACCAGTTGACAACAGTAATTACTCCACAGTGTAGCAGTTGTTGAAAATTGAATTGAAATGCTAGCTGTTTCACTAACTAACCTGAGCAGGAATCCCTAGAAAAGTGTGGCATGCCAGAGAAAACAGAAGCCAAGATGGAAAGCTTACCCACAGCAGAATTCTCATGTACCCCCAGATCTCCCAGACTGGGTATCTGTTCCCAGAAGTCAGGAGCAGTACTGTTCAGCTTGTCCTGGGAACATGTACAACTGAGCATGCAAGACAATATTACTGGAAAAATTCTCTTTAACAATAAGCAGACTGAAACATATTTCTGAGGTGTTCAAAAAGTTTACGTTGATAAAGCTCTCAACATTTCTGAGAAATTCTCAAATTACCACCACCCAACAAACCAAAGGTGGAGCTAGAATTTGAAACTAAGTCTGTGGTCCTCTTTTCCTTGTTGTAATCATCGTAACTCCTGTTTCTGCCAGGCATGATGCTCTGTCCTGATGCCTGGTTCAGTTGTCTCTGCCTTCCCTCAGATCCACCTCCCCCCATGTCGCTCAAGGGCCAGAAGGCTAACCTGTACGGGATGCGCAGTGGACTCCCTAAGTCAGCTTCCTGTTCAGTTTGACCATTAGAGGTAGGAGAAGATCCCAGGGCAGAGGTTAGGATCAACCCTCATCGACCTCATGAGTCCCAACAGATTGTCTAAGCCTTACTGAAAAAATGCAGCTTATGACACCCATCTCACAGGAATGCTGTGCATAAATGGGCTCTGCTGGAAACCACTTAGAGTGGCACCTGGCTCAACAGAAGTTAAATTTGCTGCCTCTACTTTAATTATTACTACTGCCTTTAACAAAATACTGCCATATTCATCTATGTCCTCTGGAAACATTACTCTTTGAAGACAATAGAAAAAAGGACATTGCAAGTGCTCAGAAGCACACACTGTTTTCCACAGTATTTATTCTTCTTGGTAATTAACACAAATGATAAAGTCTTTGCAGTTTGTACTTAAATAAATCCCAAGTAGCATTCCAAAGGCTAAAAGAAAAAGGGCACTTTCAAAAATATGCATCTTTTCATCTGAAGTATGTTGCTTAAACATTAACCTACAATAAATTATTTAACCTGTGTCATCTTTTCATGAAATCATTATCAAGCCAAGTTCAAAAGCTTGGGTTCTCTCTAGACATGCGAACTTATGAGCTCCATGTGTGAATTGACCTTGACAAGTCCCCTCTGTTTTGGGATCTTAATGTCATGTTAGCTTTGGGATTAATCTGACAGACCACACCCACACCTTTGGGTAGACAGCTTTTCCTCATGGTCACAGGGAGTGCATGAAAGATTCGCCTGTAAGTTGTCGCCGGAGACACTACTACATGGGGGAGACAGCCAAAGCCCTGTCCCCAGCACTTGCCATGGTGACCCTGGGGACTTGCACATGATATGTGACATTGCTGAAACACTGGCATGCTGGAAAGGTGGAGCCCAACCTCACTTAGAAATCTGCCTTGGAGATGCCTTACCTCATGGGGCCCATTAGAGCAAATAAACACAGACGCATAACCTGCTCTGGATAATAAAAATAAGCAGATGGGCAATACAAAGTTCTCATTGAGGAGGGATAAGTTCCAGCCAAAGGGTGTGTGCTCTCTCCCACTCAGGCCCTTGGGATCTTTAAGACAAGAAGCCCTTAGAGAAAGATTATTTTTAAAAGAAAATGTCACTAACCTGTTTTGTTTAAGGCCTGACTGGTAGCCAGTCGCTTTGTGCCCTGTTTATATGGCACTGGTCCGGTCAGTTTTGTTTCTCAATCACAATAGCATGTTTCATTGATTTTTTTTTCCCTCATGAAAATGGCTGAGTTCTTTGACCTTATTTTCTCAGCAGACTGCATCTCTGGAGTAGTACAGCAGATTAGACACTGATTACTTGCAGTTAGAAAAGCAAAAAATTGACCAATAAGCAGTTCGTTTTGCCAAATATAGACACTTCCTAATGTACGCTCTAGTCGGCTCATAGAGCATCGTTAGTTGTGTCCAGAGACTCTTTATTGCCTAGAAAGTTTGATGTTATTTCACTAGTAATCATCCCAATGTGGCTCTTGAAGAAAATAAAATAATTTATATGATGACTTAAGTTTTTTGAGGGAAGCTCTCACTTAAATCTTTGTTTTCGTCTCAGCTACCAAAACTTGGTTCTGCAGTAGAGAGCTCTGTGGGTAAAGTGTGCCAGGCCTCATTCCTTCTGGACTTGGACTGGTGCAGCAGCAGTGGGCACAGAGTGATCTCTCCACTGCTGGGGGATGTACTCTGTGTGTACCAGGGGCCTGTTGCTGAACTGGCTGTTTGTATCTCCAGTTTGACTTCTTTAGGCATGTCCTGGGAAAAGTGAAGCCTCTGGTCAAATGGAACTGGATTCTAGGTTATTACAGTTGAGTGTTCTTTGAGCTCTGAAAAAAGACCGCTCCCATGCACTGAAGGCCAGCGGAAGAGCATGTTGCTAACTGCTGCTTGAAATACCTTGCACTGTGTGGATAAATCTTTGCTACTCCCATCATCGTATCTTCTTTTGCTGTTGAGAACAAAACATCTAGAGTGGCCTGTCCTACATAAAACTTTCCACCAGCAACACACAGTAACCCAGGCATATCTGTCACTGAAGGAGATCATTCCAATATGCCGTTTCCCCTCTCCTCCCAGGAATGTATTTGCTGGGCACTGTTCTGCCTCGCTCCTTCCCTTCTTTTTCTGAAATTCAGCTTTTAGCTGTGCGCCCTGCCAATGACTGGACTCAGCTCATTGATATCATTGAGATGTACCAGTAGTTCTGTCCTTGTGACACGGTGATGGAGCATCATGGGGACACTAGGGCCTGGGTGCTGATTTCCTCAGGTAGAGCTAGACTTATATGCAAGAGAGCAATTTTGTGTTAGTCACTGTGACTTAGGTCTCTGTTGCACACAAGAATGAACACAGGTTTTCATCAGGTGACCCCGAGGCTTAGGGTTGATTATAAGAAGGAAAGATGACAGTCAGTTGCTCAGTCAGCAGAAAACTTCCTCTGCATAAATTCTGTGTGAAGTTTTATGTGTGTTTACTCTTACCTACAAAGGAGATGGGTTTTCTTTGCTCGTGCACTCTGAATTCAGAGACACAGGAGTTTTCCTTGACGGGTGCCCTGTCACATGAATAGAAGCATATTCTCTTGACTTCTCCAAAGACCCACAGCAGCCTCATCTTTCTGAAGTATAGAACCCCGGGCCCCATCCAGACCCTGTGCACCAGAGTTTGTATAATCCATACACACTGTCAAGGTGAGAAGCATTGTAGGGAAGCACATGGAATGTCTGTATCCTGTGACAGTGTTCTGAAGTGTGGTCCCCTGAACAGCAGCTACAGTGTCATCTGCAAATGTGTTAGAAATAAGTATTGGGGCCCCACCCAGACCGGCCAACTCAGAAACGGTGCAGGTATATCCCACAGCCTGTACTGAGCAAGCCCCAGCGGACCTGAGCCGATGTTGCTCGAGTTAGATACACCTGCTTTAAAGCGGTATTTCCTGAAGTTTCGTTATGGAATTGCAAGGCCTCTGCAAATAGATGTTACACGAAAAGGGTTTCGTAGTGAGACACATCTGAGAAACAGCGTTCAACAACGGAACAGTTGTGTTAGGATCCCCGTAGTCTTCCCCACGTTCCCACGTGTGGCACTCTGGCCGGCAGTGGCAGGTGCAGTGTCTGACACACTCACTGGACGCGGGCGCCTTCCTCGTGAATTCACGCGGTGTTCCACAGGACGAGCTCGGGTGATGCCCGTCATGCCTTTCCCAAATTCACCAGAATGTTTTCAGGCTGAGGACGTGAGGCTGCTTGTAAGAGAAAGTCTCCAGAGGAAGGACCACCTGCTCCAGGAAGCACACGCCTTCCCAGACATCAGACATCAGACATCATCTCCAGGAGTGTTTATTCCTTTTTCTCACCTCCACACCCAGGCTTCTATCCTAGAATTTCAGGATTTGAATCCCCAACAACAAGGTCCGCTGGAGAAGTGTCCACCTGCCTGCTCATTGCTGTCGGTGTCATAGGGGGGCCCTTATGTTAGCTCATCTAACCCTCACTCCAGTCATGAGCAACAGATGGTGTCAATGTTTTAAATATAAGTACACTGAAGTCAGAAAGAACATGCACTCCAAAGCCCATGGTCACTAAGAACCAGACTCTGGACCCTGGATCTGCTCTTAGTGAATTTTCAAGCTTCTGCTCCTCCCATTTCCACCAGGTGCTTGAGGCTTCCAACATCTCCCCAAGGCCAGAACACTCAGCCTCTGCCCTGATCCCCTAAGAGGTTCCATCTGAACTCCAGGTTAGGGCAGGTTTGTTGTTGATAATATGTTCAGAAGTGACAGAGAAACCCAGTTAAGTTGGCTTCAGTAAATAGCACTTCCATTCAGAACAAAATCCGATGACTCAACATACAAAGTCAGTCACTGAGTTGTCACTGATAACTGAGTCACATGGGTGTGGAGGGATAATCATACATCAGTCAGTAGAGAAGACTGACAGCCCCTGGGTGAGAACAGGGCCAGTGCCAAGCTGTCATGTCAAGTGTCCACTGGATGAACTCAGCGCAGGAAGTGAAAGTACGTAGAGCTGCATTCTAGTTGGACTGGTGATGAATTTCTTGTTTAAATATCAAAATCTGTAGTGGAGGAGGCTGTGCGGGTCCTGAGGGAGGAGAAGCAGTGTGCTGGGTCAAGCATGGGCCCCTCCAGAGCAGCTCCCCTTCCAGTGCACCCTGAAGATGCAGCCTTGAGGTGACCCACTGCAAGAACAAAAAATGGGTCAATCAGTACAGTGCCCAGTGCAGCACTGCCCGGTGTGGCACCCAGGCCCCATGGGTTCAAGAGAGCCTGGCAGGCCATGCCACAGTGCTCTAGCCCCACAGAAGCTGCTGGGTCAGGAACTGTCAGAAAGTGTCCAGTTTCCTTAGCTTTGTTCAGTCACTGCAGGATCAGTCTGCTGACACCCAGCATCTCCTTATGTGTTCTTGACTCACACCACTCTGGTTCTTCCCAGTGCAACGTGTCAGATCACCTGGGAGGGTCCCATGGACCCTTGTTCCATATGTCCCAGTTCCCAGCTGAACACTTAGCTGGCCACCCTACTCAGAGCACGTGCATCCAACATGGAAGCTGTGCCCAGAGAGCCAGGTTGCCCCTCATCCCAGCAAGGTGCGCCCCCATTTCTGGTACACCTCACAGGGGCTGTGGGCCCAGAACCCTGGCCTCTCCCAGGCTTAGATTTGGGTAAGGCCCCATGCTGCAGAGTTTATGCCCTTCTTCAGCCATTTACACTATCACTCAGCTGACAGTGACAGTACATTGTCCTGCTATGTGACTTTTAACAGGACATGATGCTTCTCAAAGGGTGCTGCTCATGCAAGTCCCATTCTCCCCTGCACTAGAGCCCTGGGGAATGCAGGACCTGGTGTCACCACCTCTTTACTGCTCTCAGAGACTGCAGAGGCAACTGATCAAGCTTCAGACACTGACACTGGGGTCTCCATCACAGCGGCTACTCTTTTATTTATTTTTAAATAATTTTATTATTTCTCTTGTTGATCTTGCTATATGCATTTTAGGATCTTGAATTCACATCTCATTCTAAGTATTTCACACACACACACACACCCAGATTCCTCACCACAACCTTGCTCCTGTCCCCCCCTGGCCCCACCCACCTGGTAGCCACTGTCTTGCATCCTGTGAATTTTGTTGGGTTTTGTCTGTTCATTTGTTTTGTTTCTTTTTATTCCACATTATCAGTGAAACCATCCTGAGCTTCCCTTTTCCTTTCTGGCTTATTTTACTTTGAGTGATCCCCTTTCCAATTCTATCCAGCTTGTTGCAAAGGGCACAATTTTATCTTTTTTTTTTCAGCTTCACTGAAGTCCTTTGAGTATATAGGCCACAGCTTCTCTGTCCGTCATGTTGATGGGCATTTAGGTTGTTACCATGTGTTGACTGTTGTGGACTGACAGCAATCACTTGGTGGCACCATCTCATCAGAATCCCACGAGGCGCTTTCTGGGAACACATTAGCCTGCCACCTCTCTTGGAGACTATGAGCCTGAACCTCAGATCTCCTGGGCCCAGGAATCTGCACATCTTCAGTCTCCCGGGAAGCGTTAGTGGCTATCTTAGTTGAGAACTACTGAGTTAGAGGTGTCCCTTCTAGGAACTCTTGGATCTGAGTGTCGGACTATCAGCCCTGTGACAAGAGTAACCTGCACCAGGCCTGCAGGGGTTCTGTGGGTTCGTGGCTGTGGATGTCCTGCTGCAGTGACTGACAGAGTCAGAGGCAGGAGCTGGTGCCCTGACCAGGTGGGAGGATGGAGGAGAAGTGATGCCAATGTTTAAGCCTATCCCCAGAGGGAGGGCACTGTCCTTGGTAAAGAGAGGATCATGTCTGAAGGCTAAAAGGATGGGTCCAGTTTAAAGAGACTGATGGAGAGAACTGTAGGAGACTTTGGGTGGAGTTGGCACCAGATGGTCAGAAATGGACATCTTGACCATGCCTATTTGGAGTCACCTGAACTGAGGAGGTAGGAGGTGTGTGTCTGGCCATGCAAATGTGTATTGAATAATGGGAATCTAGAAAAGATTCAACTTGTGGGAGTCTTCCCATTAGGAATTGGGGAGAGACAGGCGCACCAGTGGCAAACATCCTAGGCTAAGAGGAGACCACAGACAGTTTTCACTGCAGGTGTGGGGGTTGAGTCTGCAGCACTAACTCCCCAAATTGCTAGAAGGCGTGAGTGTGAATTGGGTGAATGTGTGGGGTTGTAAAGAATAGAAGTTGGTTCTGGCTATCCTCAGAAGGTAGAGGCATGAAAGGCAAGATGAGAGGAAGGACCTGGAACAGCCATGGAGCAAGCAGGCTCAGGGAGAGTGGGAGCCGGGAGCCCTGGGTGCACCTGGGGGCCCACAGACCTCCACTCCAGGGGGCACAATTGGCCTGCAGTGCTGCAACGCTAAGACTGGGCTTCCTGTCCACACTCCAGCCCCGGAATGGTGAAGGCTGACCAGGCCGCTTGAGTCTGCGTCTCTCCCTGGACAGTCACTGTACCAAGTGGACAGAGCCAGGCAGCCACCTGGCTGGAGTCTCACAGAGAGGGGACCACGACGGTGAGCACTGCTTCAAAAAGCAGATTCCCCTGGACTGTGCAACCAGTGGGAGCTGGATCCCTGGACAACAGGTGGCACACAACCGTTTCTAGTCCTGTGACCGTGAAAGGGAAGGTAAGAGGAGAGGAACCAGCTAGTGGCCTGATGCATATATTTACCATAATGATAATTAACAACAGCATCGTAACGTTTATTCAGTGATTGCTACATTCCAGGCTCTCTGATAAGTTAATGCAGCGATGCTGGGGACTCGATGTTATTCCCACTTTCAGAGAAAGTAAAATTCAGAACAGTTGACAAGGCCCCACCGCCAGACTCAAACTCTGGTATGTTCGATTCCAAAGTCCATGCTTCCCATGATTTATGGAGTTAATATCTTAGGTAAAAAGACGGAGATAAAAAAGGCTGGATGTCTAGTAAAGCAAAGGCCTGTTCCCGGTGCTCTTTCTCTAAACAAAAGCAAAAATCAAGATACTGACCATTCACAACAGAAGCAATTACTGTGGTAAGCTTACAATAGTTTCTCCCTCCCCACAGATCCCTACCCTAATGCATCAGCCAGGTCACTTTTATGGTAGAATCCTCGAGGCCCCCTAATGAGATCACAGAAACTTCAATCCTGCTGCCATTAGTATCATTCAGAAACACCCCTGAAACTTTAGGCTCTAAATAAGAATATTTAAAAGATGGCGATGTAATTATTAGTTGGAAGGCATGATTATCTTCCCAGAAAAGCTATGAAAATCAGATGAGAAACAGGTACATCTAATGAAAGACTACATATATTTAGGACAATATGCTTTAAAAACAATAACCACCAGAAATTTCTAGTTGGGGATTGTGGGGAAGTTTTATTTTCTTCCTTTTCTTGTGCTGAAGATGACATGCAGGCTTGGAGAGGGGCCAAAGGAATTCTGTGGCCCCGGCCATCCTCAGTGGGGCTTTCGTCCTGCTGGGACAAAAGGAGTCAGGGTCCTGAGCGGCCATTCGAGACGGAAGGCTGGAGCTTGGGTCTGGTCCGCAGTGGAAAGGCCCTTTTGTGTTTAAGGTTCCGGACACAGGAGACTCCAGACAGAGTGGCTGCAGGCTGCTAGAC
Source organism: Solenodon paradoxus (assembly GCA_004363575.1). Taxonomy (NCBI): domain Eukaryota; kingdom Metazoa; phylum Chordata; class Mammalia; order Eulipotyphla; family Solenodontidae; genus Solenodon; species Solenodon paradoxus. The sequence goes on from RJWH01001123.1 coordinate 93,006, forward strand.
CCCTGCCCAACTGGAAGACCCTGCAGTTCCATACCTGAGGGCCATGTCCCTTACTCACCAGACCAGGGCATGTTTAAGACTGGACCAGGACTCTCAGGAATTGTGCCAGATGTCACCTGGCCTGTCATCATCCCAGTGATGCCACCCCCACAGCGGCCCCTCGTGGTTCCAGCCAAATGTGGGCCAGAGTCCCCCAGGAGCCTCCTGTTTCCCCCAGACCCCAAGAAGCAGGGGCTCGCCCCACTGTTATGCGACTGTAGCAGGTCTGGGGCTGCATGCGCAGCAGCAGCACCTCGTGCGTGCATGTGTGTTCACACGTGTGTGTGCTTGCAGTCACCTGTCACCAGCTCCCTACCCCACCCAGCTGTTTTCCCATCTGCTGTGCCCGGGACCCGCAGGGGGCTCATCTGGTGCCCGGGCACCGTCTCCTGGTAGTGTCTCCTCTGACTCGCAGCCCCACATTGTCACCTGTGGTTTCCTAGAGACAGGTGTGTGTGGGGGGTGGGGGGTGAACCTCTGATGTGCCCGCACTGTCCAAGGCAGTCCTTCTCTCCGCCCACAGTGTCCTTTCCCAGCTAGGGAGGATGGAGAAGTAGGAGCCCTTCAGGCAGCTGTGCAGGAGCTGGAGGGCATGTCGAAGTGACTGCTGTGCATCAGCGTGTCCCGTCCCAGTTCCCTTCCCTGCTGTGGGCACCCAGGCAAGCACAGCCTGTGCCTCTGGGACAGCCCAGGTGTGTCACCTGGAAGCTCACTGTGAGGGACCCCGACAGGACCCTCCTGAGGGCAGCATGACTATGGGGAACAGGTTTTTAAAAAAAGAAGAAAATGCTGAGAAACGCCAGTTGTAAGAAAAAGTTGTTTCTAGAAGCCTGTGTAGGCCCCGGCCAACCCTGAACAGTCCCCTCATCCCCTCCCAGGAGGCGGGCCCAGCACGTGTCTGTGCGAGCCAGGGTCCAGGGGCCTCTGAGTGGAGCTGTGTCAGCGTAGGGTCTGCACATCCTAACAGCGCCTCGATGAGCCTTAGCCCGTTATAGTATCACTGGAGTTGTTTCTATGGGCTCAAAGGACTCAGAATGTGAAAAATGAAAATCCATTCAGAAATCTAGAGTGATCTCAGGGGAGCAACAGCGACACCCTAGTTTTAGTTTTAGTAATGCCTGCCCTACTCCAAAGATGACGCCCTTCTGGAGGAGTCATGGCTGGGGCTAGGCTGCTTTCCCCTCATGGGATGTCGAGTATTCGACGCTCTTTGGGGGAGAACTTAAAGACTTCAAAAAAGTGTTTCCCTATTTTGTACAAAATTTTCAAGCTTGCAGAAGACTTGCGAAACTAGAGCACGAGCTCCCACCCATCCTTGCCTGCGGTTCAGCAACTGCTGATGCTGGCCACATGGGCATACTCTCTCCGCTGTAGTTTACTATCGCTGCTGTTCGTGATGAGCCCATTGAGAGCAAGCTGCAGTCTCTGTGACCGTGTGTCCCTCTTACCTTAGCTAAGTAAGAGGCATTCTGTCCTCTGGAGCGGTGGCCAGTCTAGAAATGTAACGGTGACATGGTACTACTGTGTAACATGGTTCAAATACACATTCCACTAGTTGTCCCAGGAAAGTCCTTCAGAGCATTGTGGGCCTTCCTTACCAGCTGGGCATCCCAGAGGGGTCACCCCTGCCTTAGAGGTCATATATCTTTGTGGCCTTTAATCTGGCAAGACCCCTGCCCTTCTGTGTCTCTGCTGAGACTGATGTTTTTGAAAAGCACAGACCAGCTGCTTTGTGGTTTATACCTGAATCTGAGTTTGGCACAGTTTTCTCCTGACCAAATTGGGGTTATCTGTGTGGGCAGGAATATTGCATAAAGTATTGTGTCTGCAGAAAGCAAGTAACAAACACTTAGCTACAGTGTTTCATGTGTTCCCTCTTGTAGTTTATAAATAATCGATGAAGAGGGATTTCAGGCTGTAATAATGCCCTCTCTACAACTTTTACCTAGTTGGGCTAGCACTCCTGGACAATTTTTTAAAATAATCTCATTATTTTATGTTTACAATGCTATATTCATTTTGGGATGTTGAAATTGTGTCTCAGTGTGTGAGTATTTCACACCACACTCACCACTAAAGCCCCAGTGCCCTTTACTGGCCCCCCTGGTCCCCCCCAGCCAGTCTTGCATCCTGCGAATTTTGTTGGGGTGCGTCTGTTCATTGTTTTGCTTCTTTCTATTCCATATATGAGTGACAGCACACTGTATTTATGTTTTTCTTTCTGACTTATTTCATTTGACATGCTCCCCTCCAGTTCCATCCAGATAGTTGCAAAGGGCACAATTTCATCCTTAATGATTCTTTTTAAATTAAATGTTTCTATGATGGCCACAAAATGGTAGTTTTTCTAACTATTATCCCTCTGCATTTATTAGTTGATGTTCAATTATAAAGTTTTCCTGTGAGCCTTATCATATGGCTCTTGTTTTTTCAAGTATCATTAAGGACTTTAGGATTCATGGGAGTCTCTCTCCATCAATTACTGTCTTTATTTTTATTATTTTACTCAAATTGTCCATGATTTGACCTCTCAGTCTGCCTTTTTAACAGGCTCCATTTTTAAAGCAGTTCTTTATTTTCACAAAGACACAGCAAAATGTTCTAGTCTAATCCTGAATCAGCTGTCTGTAATGGGGAATGATATTGAGACCCCAAGACTGAGGTGATATGTGTATTGGGACCACTAGAAGTAGCACTGGGCTCTTGCAGACACAGCTGGGAAACGTACATATATAATTTTTTTTTTTAAATGATGGCTTCAAACTGATCCCTCTAATTTTGGGCAAATAGCTTTGGTAACTTCCCCCATTCTATGGTATAGATAGATAGATAGATAATGTGTATATATGTATTGTATTCAAACCGACTTGAGTTCAGTTCTCTTTCTTTCTTGTGTGTAGTTATGTCACCTATTTGATATACTCTTCATTCAGTTTGTGTATGTTTCTGTTCAGTGCTAGACTCCTCTCGCAAAACTTTTTAAATTCAATTTTATGTTTTAAATAATAAAAGTACTAGCTTGCTCACACAAGCCCAAACTGAAGGGAAAAAAGCATGCTCAGAGAAAGCCACCCCACCTCCTGCCTTTTCCACTTCTCTCACATAATAGTATGCAGGCACCTGGTCTGCAGGTGCGCTGGGCAGACCTGGGCAGCAGCGTCTCTCACAGGGTCCCAAACGGGGACAGTGATGCCAAGCAGACTGCAGTACGGGGCAGGACAAGTGCTCCACACCCTGCGCCAGATCAGAAGAGGGAAGGTGCCTGAGAGTCCAGCCTGTCCCCTCAGCCTTATCCCTGGAAGGCACCACCTGTTCAGGAAAAGCTGAGTGGTTTGCTGGAGACCTGAACACTGCTGATGAGACCCGTCTATATATTAGCTGACTGGAGTTTAGAGACACTGGGCATGGAATTTGTAATGACAGCTGTGTCACTGTTGTCCAGCCTCTTCCTTCTTTTCTGATTATGTAGTCTGAGCTGTGTCTGTGTGACTGATTCTGCCCCTGGCTGGACGCAGCGCCTCGCAGTGGCCCACCCCCTGGGCCCAGGGCCCCAGAGCAGGGGTGCTTCTCATCCAGTGTGGACTCTCCAGCACATACAACACCTCCAGAGCAGATACTTTCTCATGCTGAATTCTGCTCGTTAATGGGCTTTTAGATTATTTAATTAGAAAGAAAGAGGAATATGAGGTGAAAGGGACATTAGTCTTCCCTGGCTATGTGTTTATCAAGCAGAGATGGTGAGGTTCCACCACATAGCAATCACTGTATATACTCTGTGTACAGTGCTTTCAAGTTAGCAATGGCACTCGCTCTCAAAAAGAATATGTAGTTTATATATATATATATAATATATACATATATGTATGTAGTTTAATACTCTCAACAGTCCTGTAAGATGGATAAGGTATCCTAATATTTATTTGACAGATTAGTTAACTAGGTGCAAGGAGATGGCCCCAAGAACCTGAGTCTGATGCAGAGAATCAGTGAGCTGCTTAGAGCCCAGACTCCCAGCGCCATACAGCGATGGCTGAGATAGAAGTGTGGGGGATGAGTCTCTCATGAGACAGGTGACCTGGTGCTAGCACCTTGCCTGCTTCCAGGGAGCTTGCTGGAGCTCCCTGCGGGCAGGGGAGGGAGGATGCATGGGGAGGAGGCCGCGCTAACTCATCCCCTTGTCCTGTGTGTGTCGGTCACGGCTGTGGTGTGTGCCAGGAGGTGGGCAGTGCTCCAGCAGAGGGCATCGTACACGCACGGGCCTGCCTGCATGCTCGGCCACAGTGGAGCACGTGAGTGTAGAGTGAAACCAGCATTTGTTCTCAGAGACAACGCATGAGAACACATTAGGTGCAGACAGCAGTGCCCGTGTTTTCTTCTTCAACATTCACGGAGAATGGGGCTTCAGCTCTGGAGACCCCAAGACTCTAGACCTTTACGTCACATTCAGTTACTGAAACCTATACAGAAGCATTGTGATTGAGCATAGAAAGCGTATCTCTCTGCCCATCTACACTTACATTATTTTGTAAGTCAAAGATACCTCAATAAAAAAAAAATAAGTAAAAATAAAAAACTAATTTCTAGGAAACTGGAGCACACCACATTAAAAACCAAAACAGTTCCATTCCTATTTTTTATAGAATTCATGCTGACAATTGCTTTTTAAGTGACCTGGAAAAGACCAAACCATGCTAGAGAGACCCTCTGCAGTAGGGGCTGGGGAAGGAGGTAAAAGACGGCGATGTCACCTACCTGCACCTTGTACCAATATCACCTCCTGAAAGATAATTTTTTTAAATATTTTTGAATTACTCTTGGAGTAGAGAAGCATAAAGCAGAAGGTACATGCATCCAAGTCTAACTGTATGACCTTGAGAAATCCTTCAACTATTGTGTGCCTTAACTACTTTATTTGGAAAGTGGAAATAATAGCGGAATGTACCTACGAGTTACTGTGGAATTAAAGGGGTCAATCATGAAAAATGTTAATTCAGGTAAAATGCCTTAAACTGTATCTGGTAAACAGTAAACATTCAATAAATTTTTGCTCTTATCATTAAAAAATAAAGATATCTTACTAATAATATGACCTCCTGGGCCTTCATGCATCTCTCTCTGTATCTCCTGCTCTGGACCTCGGATCAGTCGGTCAGGAGATGGACTGCTATGACCCTCGGACACGCTTACCCCGAGGTCTCTGTGCCTTCTGCATCTTCTTCCCCTCAGTCTCCTCTCTCAAAAATGAATATTCCAAGTTCCTTTAGTCTAGAGTTCACGGCCTGCAGCTTTTAGCTGTTGGACACTCACCCGCAATTCTGACACACAGCTCTGGCCCCGCATCTTCAGGGAGCATCTCTTGGCTGGTGACGGTCCATGGGGAGCAGGCAGGCAGTGTTGGACTCCTGGGGTCAGAACTGTGTCAGAAGAGGAAAAGACACAAAGATGCTGAAGATATACTTGTTTCTCCAAATGGATATAGACTTTTTGAGAAAACACTCCAAGTCCTATACTTATCATCTTATAATGACTGTTTACTCCTTTAAGTCAGACTTGATTGAAAATTATATATTTTAGATGACATTGAACAACAGAACTCCAATCCAAACTTAAAAATTCCCAATAATTCCACTTCTGGTAAATACACTCACAGCAACTCTTGTACATAAGAAGACAATGTTTGCAGCAATACTCTTCACAGTGTCGAAACTTTAAAGAAGTCCTAATATACACTAGGAGCAAAATGGATAAATATTTGCATAATGGAATATTGTAATATCTAGTCAAAGAATGCAGCAGTTAAAATGAATTACAGCAAAATGCAGAAATATGGATGAGTCTAGCAGCAGAAACTGTCCATGAAAAAAAGTAAGAACCAAATGATTACACATAATATGATCCCATTTTTAACAGTATAGAAGCTGCTGAAATTATACAAGTATTCTGTAAGAATACATACAGATACAATAAAGCTTGAAATTCAGAATGGTTGTTTCCTAGGACAGGGGAATGTCGAAGGTCTTTGAATAAATGTAAGTCATTGTCACAGACCTTGCTTTTATTTTGGTGGTAGATGGGTTCATATGTTTATCATATTATTAAGTAATCTGGGAACCTTGAGTGGTTCATGTAGTTCAATGATGCCAGTGTTATCATGAACCAAGAGTAAGAGGAACACAATTCCAGTCCTGAAAGAGGGAAAAATAAACCCAGATTTGCACTTTCAATATTAACTATCACCCATCACCAGCAGTGCTGTGTGCTAAGTACTCTGCATTGACTCACTCACCTCCTTTCAGCCCCCTTTGACAACGCAGGGACCAGAACTATATTTCTACTACATTTCTCAGACTTACTTAGAGCTTTGCAAATCAAGTATAATCTTGTGATCCTTTGATTTAGAACCAGACCACATGGGAAGAGAGATGTAAGTCACATGGTTTGGCTGAAGTTCATCCAGGGACCACCCTATGGAGGAATCAGTGCAGAGAAGGTAAAGAATTAACGAAGTAACAATAAATATATGAAGAATTATTTGCTATGGAAAGTTAGAATTCTGCACTTTTCATGTCTTCATAAGAGGACACAGAATTGATCATAAAGGAAGCAAGTCACCAGAAAAGTGTAATAAATTCCCAAATTGAAAATAAACAGAAAATCTTACCATCAATAGTCTATGACCATCATACAATAGAAGTAGAACCACTAACGGAATTGTGAAAATGTGATCCAGCTTCCCAAAGTGTTGACAATCTCTCCTAAGTAACCTAGACCAAAGGAGAAATCAAGCTTTCATTACAGACCTACTTAAACAATGTCAGAAATAACACAGTCTATCTGACATTTGTGATACAACCAAAGTGATGCTCAGGGGTAAATTCGTATTTTTATTCATTATTATTAACATGGAAATAAACACCATCAAGAGATTAGAAAAAGCAACAAACTTATGGGAAACAATGAAATTCATAAAGATTAAAAAAGAAATGGATAAATTAGAAAACACAAATTTAGAATTCATATTTAAATGTACATCATCTAAGTATAGTCAATGGACATTAGTCAACTGCATTTGTCACTTTCATCATCCTTACTGTGCTTCTAAATATTTGTCTACATCTTATCTGTTTACACTGAGTAAAATTATGGTTTAGATTTTGAAGCTAATAAAAACATCAACTGATAGTTACAAGCACTTTGATAGTTTACAAAAGGACTTACTTTTTGTTCTTATTTTTTCAACAAGAGAAACTTATTTTCTCACAGTTCTGGAGGCAGAAGTCCAAGATCAAGGCGTCAGTTGGTTTGGTTTCCCCTAGGGATGTCTGTGAACCGTGTCCTACATAGCACAGCACAGTGTCTTATTTAATCTCCCCGTGTCATCAATGAAGGCTGATTACCTGAACTTGGGTTCATAGAGCCAGTAAATGGCGGAGCAACACTGGAAGTGCCTGCTGGCTACCCGCTCTTTCCCTGCTTTCCCCCTCTCCATCTGGGCTCCCAGGCCAGGCTCCTGGCCCCATTGGAGCCCTCAGGCACTGGGCAGGGCACCAGGGCTCATCAGCTTCCCCTAGACAGCAACACCCCTTCCAGTGCCAACCGACAGATTCAGTCTGCACTTTCGCTGATCCCCGGTGACTTGTGGGCACATTCAAGTCAGAGAGGTGTTGGCTTTCCCACAGCTGTTGGCTCATGCACATGGGAGCGCGGATCCATGATTCGTGCCAGGTCCACTTCTCCATTACATCTGAACGCGGTTGTCCTGGAGAAGTGCCATAAACCCCCACTCTGATGCAAGACATTCAAGAAAGCCAAGTCCATACCTCAGAGCTGTCTGCTGCAGAATTGGAAGAGACACTGGCTTCATTACAAGGAACAGTTCTGAGCCAAAGAGAACACAAGTCAAGGACATCGTTGGAACGTGGCCTTGGTTGCATTTGAGACATCTGGAAAATGTCCGAGTGAGCATAGAGCTCTTGCCACACAACACTGAAGCTGGCGTGCCAGGCCAGAGCACAGAGAGAACTTAGCGACACCTGCGCATAGTGGAAGAATGTGTGTCATCCAACAGGAGGGGAGAGGTAAATAATTTCAAAAGAAAGTATTTTTTAAAAAAACAATTTCTTGAAAAAGTTATCTATGATGGGGTGCACCTGAGCAGAGCAGCGGTGAGGTCAATCACCTCCAAAGGATGCAGCCCACCTGCCCCTGGGTTCAAGTCCCAGATCCTGGGGAAACAGCTAAATAAAAATACAATTAAACAAAGAAGTTATCTATGAATTGTGTTGTAATTTGGCTCAGCCACACATGATCACGTATTCAACTGGGCAGACCTTGGTTGAATGCCTCCTGTGTTCCAGGTATGGTGGACATAAAGAGGACACAGGATTTGCTCCCAAGAAATTCACTGACAAGACACATAGATTTTGCTAAGGAGCAATGCAGGGGAATAAGTCAGAGTATCTGTTTGGGACAATAAGGCCCATCTGTGACAGCAGCAATGTGGTCAGGAAAATAGAACCATGTGGTGAGGAAAATAGAGCCAACGGAAAATTCAGAAAATTCCAGAAGCAGATGAAGGATAACAAAAGTCACATACAGCCCCTCAGCAGGCCTCGTAATTCAAAGTTTGTCATCTGTGACTGGGGACTCTCCCATGCACACATATCCATCTTGTTTTACTTGGATTTCTAAGTGTAACCTTCTGGAATTGCTCCTTCTCCTGTAGGCTAAACATGATTGACTATTGGCAACTTCCGATGTTCAGCCAAATACTTCCAAAAATGTCTGATGATAACTTAAAGTAATAAACTGTGTTTAAAAAGATCATCTCTTAAAAATGAGATAAAAAATTACCAGAAACAGCAGCTATCTTGATAGTCCCAGGCACTGAGCCCACAATTACCTCCTTTCACTTTGTGCTGAGGCCGTGAGTGCCCTGGCAGTCATGAAAAGGCAGGCAACTCATACTGTGACTTAAATCTCCTTAAAGCAAGCATATGTCGTTCCCCTGGAAAAGCAAACTCTTCCTCTCCATGAAGCAGAGGGAATCTATTCTTCTGTTTGATACTCCTGACATGACTCGCCCTAGTCCAGCAATAGCTCCTTCCTCCAGGGCAGCCTTGTCTGGCAGTGGGAGAGAATCCTAGATGCTGAAGGTCTGGAAAAATCACAAGTCCATCTGACCTGCTAGCTGTTAGGAGTGTCAGCTCAGATTAGCACCGGCTCTTCTAGAGGAGCGGTCACTGTGTCTGTGATTAAAAAGCACTCCGTGTTTGAGGATAGGGATACTGCCCAACCTGCCATACGATGACCACTGACTTGGTGCCTGCGTCTCACCTGAGCAAAAACTGTGTGCCTCATGAGAGCTGGAACAGCAAATATCTTCTGGGTCATTCCTGTGACCTTATCTCAGCCCTAGTGACAGGGCTGTCACCTCACCCTTCTCTAAAACGTTCTCTTCTGTCTCTACTTCTTTTACATTTGTTTCTCTTATCCCTTCTGTAAGTATCACATTCAGCAACCTTCCAAGGGAAGAAGATCTGATTGACTCTGTTGAGCAGTATGGGGTGACCACACAGGCTATGGCTTAAGAATAAGGACCCAGAAAGACCATAGCTCAAATCCTGGATACCCTGCTCATGGACTGTGACTGAGGGCCAGTTACAAAGCTTCTGTGGCTACACATGGCTCTAAAGTTGGATGATTATTGACATTTTTGACATGCCAGGTGTCCTGAAACTCTGCCCAGTATTATGAAGATGTATTTGATAATGTTCTGACCAACCTCCTAGAGTGTCATGAAGACGGTTAAACAATAGAATGAGGACATCAGCTTAGCGTTTGATTCTCAGTAAGTGCTCATTAAATATTTAATCAGTATTCCTGTGTTTAGCACTGGACAATTACTCTTGACCCAATTTCTGGTTCAATCAATTTTGACCTGATAATGGGGTCAGTTGACACAAATCCTGGGTGGAAAGAAGCATCTGTTCTCCAAAAGGGATGGTGAGCATGGCCACACTTTGTGTTTGAGGGTCGTGCAAGACGGTCCCATTACTGCACGAAGTTGGATGCATTCAGCATCGTAAGCTTGGAAGGTCTGCTTTGGGGTTTAAATAATTAAACAGGACTACAAACTGTCCTCTTTGACTATAAAAGGAAAGAATCAGTAAAATAGCATCCTCAGGGAACTTCCATAATTTATCTCCTTTTGTTTCCTAATCATTTCCTAGACACCAGTCTTTATGTCTCAGCTCGGTTGGGAACTGAGGAGCTGAAAACATGTATTTTAATTTCTTTTTATTTCCTCAAATTCGTAGGCAATAGAAATTCTCATAAAGCACTCGCAGCCCATCTTGCTGAAGACAATTAAGCATTCCTTCAGTTGTGAATGCAAATAGCCTGCATTTGTTTTTACCACTTTCAAGTTCAGATTGGAGCAGAGCTTTCCAGGAGCCTTCCCCTGAGCCCCTGTCCTCCTCTCCCTGGACCCTCGGTCCCTTCACGCGACTCCTGACAGAGCAAGAGAGGCCAGCTCATTTCTATTTGATATGGCTTCTGTGTTAAAAATTGTTTAAGTCAAAAGATTATAAAGCACAGAAACAATGTAGTGTGAATATTACTGGTAAAATATATACAAATATGAATGAAGGAAATTGTTTTCATGGTCAGTTTACCATTTCTATGGTTTAATTTTTCTCAACATTATGAAAGAAAAAGTATAATAAGAAATTTATTGCTTCACAGCGGTACCACAGGTGGTGTGGTCTGGCAATGAGATGCTTGTTTAAATGGCGTGATCACTGACGTCTGAACTGACTCAGTGTGTCTGTGCAACTACATGCATGGTATTATTTACTGACAAAGTCTTGAGGTCCAGCACCCACCCAAGCCAAGTAAAAAATTCATCTGTTCCTTTGTGAGTGGTATCTGTTTGTGCGGATTGTAACCTGTAGGTCTGTAGAAGTCTTCTCGATCAACCCCATGCTCCCATTGACTTTCTCTTCACTTCCTCCCTTTCCTGCTCTGCCAGCATCTTCTAGTATTCAGTGAGAATAAGTCAGCATTTTTGATAATGAGCAAAGTGATCTAAACTCTTAACTTTCTAAAGCGAATCTATAATCAGCCTCTCATTGCATTTTTTATATATATATTTGTATATATATATATATATTCCTAATATGTTTCAGGAGAATAGATTCACACCCTGTGAGCCTTCGTTGAATAAATTCATGAATCTTCAAGTGTGCGTACCTCACAGGGAAGTCTTCCAGGATGCCCTTTGTACCCCAAGGCCTATCCCTGCCATACCCCCATTGCCCACCATCAGGGTCTCCCACATTACCCCATCTGGCTTGCACCCTTTTGAAGAGCAAAGGCTATGTTTTGCTGGTTCTCCAGTGTCTCCTTCAGGCCCTGACTGGTGCCACAGTAAGCTCTCACACTGCTGTCAGTGACCAGAGTGCCTGTGTCTCAGTGACAGGGCTGGGGGAACGGCCACAATGGGTTGCCCTAGAGCTGCTCTGGTCATCCTGGGGGAGCCGGGTGGGCACTGGTGTGCACCCCCCGCCCCATCTTTGAATCTTCTCAAGGCTAGGCGCAAGGGCTCCCTGCCACCTGCTGGCCTAGAGCTGGCTCCGGCAGTCAGGCTGCCTACCCACAGACCCTCCCTGCTGCCCGCAGAGCTTGCTAACCCTGAGGTCACTAAAGTGTGAAGTCATTGCGTACACCTCATCTCCCGTCTTTGAAGTGATTGCTAGTGGGTGAGCAATGTCTCGTCTTTGAAGTCTGAGCCACACAGATGTGGTGTCTCTGGGGAAAGGCAAAGCTTGCCCTCCTGTCACCCAGCCCACTCAGGGAACCTACTTTGTTCAAAGTGTGAACTGGAATCTGTCCCGAGGCCAAACCGCTGCATCCTGACCACTAACATCGTAATGAAAAGGGACTGTCTCACCAAATCCATGGTGGACTATAGTTCTATAAATGCAAACGAAGGGGTTACTCCAGTGTTCAAGTGTATCAAGGGAACTTTCCACTAGATTAAGAGTAAATATTGGAGATCTCTTCCCTCCTCCTGAATGTGTTTATGGAGAACCTGTAAGTATCAGATACTCAGAAGCAGAGATACGGTGGTAGGAGACCGTCTCTGCTGCACAGAGAACAGACAGGACAGAGTCATGTCGTGTCATCATTTTGTCATTCTATCAAATCCTCATTAGACACCAGGCATTAACATGGTCAACATTTGTTACGTCCGTTACTTTAATGTATGTCCTTTGATGCATGTAAGAGGGGTCATTACAGGAATTGGCTCACATGGCTACGGTGGACGAGAATCTGGTAATCTGTCACGTGCTGGTTGGAGAAGCAGACACGTCTGTGGATCATTCAGTGCGAAGGCCCAAGGGGCTGTGGTGTACACCCCAGAGAACTGAGGCCCCAGGTCAGGAGCTCTGGTGCCCAAGGGCAAAGGTGGACATCCTGCTCAAGAAAAGAGAGGGACGTGTCTTCCTCCACCCTCTGTTCCATCTTAAGTGTCTTTATTTGGACAATAATTTGGGTACTTGGCATGCCCTGGGGGCATAATGGTTAAGCGGGCCTAGTCTACATACATCCCCCCAAAGCTGGATGAGGGGGCAGTGGGTGGGGGAGGGAACACCTATATGAGCAACAAAATTAAATAAATAAAAATGCATTCTTCCTCTTCTCCCTGCCTGCCTATAGCTTTCCTTTAAAAATAATAATAATAATATTTTGGGTTCAGAATGAGGGAGCAGGGATAACTGCCCTGTACTAGGCAGTGAGCAGGGAAAGTCATCTCCTTCCTTGTGTCTCAGTTTACTTATCTGTAAATTGAGAGTAGAAACACCGCACTCCCTGGGGTTTGGACCATGTAAGACAACTCTGGGTCCCTTTGAGCATTCCTTTCTCCCTCCCTGAATCCCCCAGTCCTACTTGTCTTTAAAGCCTGGCTGCCCTAAGCACGGCTCCATGGAGGAGTCTTCTCCTTCTGTCCCTGATGCCTGCATGCTCCCTCTGCTGGGCCATCCTTGAATGTGATATCCTGGCATGTGATACATGATTAACCCTGACAGCTCCGTGCACCAAATAAGACAGGTAAGGCCCATCTTACTCCCAGGCTTGGGGCCCCGTCCTGGCCCATAAGCAGGTCCGCCAGCTAGTGAACAAGAAATATTGTGGGAAATGCTTCATGGACTCAGGCCCTGAAAGTAAGACATTAACGCCATCAGTCTGCTCGCTGCCAACTGGGGCCTGCACAGACCATCAGCACTTCAGTGTACATAAGAGGGAAGCAAACTTTTAGGGACAAGTTATCTTTTCATGATTTTTTTTGCCTTTTTGTGAAATAAATACGCACAATACATGAAATATATATTTACAGTTAAGCAAAATATGGGCACACCCCTGTGGCTCAGCACCTAAGGTGCAGGCCATATAAAGCCCCCAGGCCTGGGTTCAAGACTTGGAGAAAGGGAAAAAAAATGTATAAAATGAAACTGATATGGCCACTACTCAGGTCAAGAAATGGAATACTTCTCTCACTGGCGTAACCAGTGGTCTGACTTTTGGGAAAATCATTTTCTTATTTTGCCTAGCAATTTTACATCTGTACCTCTTTAAAAAAATTGTTATAGTCTCTATTTTGTGGCATCATCAATATACTGTGGATGGTACCATTTGATGACTACAGATGTGTTTTACAAAGTATATACCTAAGTTGCCACCACCAATCAAGATAGAGAATTTCCATCACCCCCAAATGATTTCCCAGGTTCCTTTGCAGTTAATCCCACCAGGCCCAGGCCTCAGCACCACTCATCTGCTTTCCTCTCCACATATTAGTGTGTCCTGCTGTAGATGTTTATAGAACTATATAAAGGGAACTGTGCAGTAATGCTGACTTCCTTCACTAGCATAATCCATGTCTGATTTTGAATTGTGTTAAAAAAAAAGAATTTTATGTTAGGATATTTTGTGTCTTGCTTTTTCATTCAACATTACATTTTTCAAAAACTCTTTCAGAAACTTGCACGTGCCTATAATTCATACATTTGTCTTGGTGGAAAACCACTGTGTGGCTGTAGCGTAACTCACCCGCCTGTGCCTAGCAGAGCCCTCAAGCTCCACTGTGAAGTGCACTGGCTTTCTAAGTTGGCTTTATTTCCACCAACTTGCTGACACTTCCTATGAGCATAACCCTCTGTAGATTCTTCTGGACTTTCAGGGGATAGGTTCGTTTTCTCTGCGAAATGACCTTTTCCAGTCCTTACGATCTATGTGTCTTTACTTTCCTCCTTGTTGGATGGCTCTCGCAAGAACTACAGCACAAGATTAGATGGATGTGCTGACAGTAACACCCCTGCTTTCACCCCAGACTGTGCATCAGGCCTGGCATTATGGAGAAGCAGACACCCAGCATCAATGGTGTGGCGCATCCAGTTCCCTAGGCCTACCAGTCAGGCGGCTTTGTGATGGAGGTGCTGACCTGTGCATCTCATGCCAGCATACCAACCCAGCTGCGGTGTCTTCATCACAGCCAAGACTTCAGACTATGTTCCAGGTCACTTGACCCTCTACCTCCAGCCCTCCTGGCAGCCCCATGAGTCTCACAAAACCCTCATACATCTTGTCTGCTTAAGCCCGCCAGAATTATTTTTGTTACTCACAGCTAAGAACCCTGTTAGAGTAGTTGTTTTTTAATACTCATTCTTGACCATCTACATGGTACCAACATTAAGAAGTTCTCCCAATTAAAAATAAAGAATATTGGTCTATGAAATTTCAAAGCCACCGCTGTGCATGATAGGAATCATCGCTGTATATATAAGGCCTTAAGTTGTGCAATCAAAGTTCTGTCTGATGAGCAATTAAACTGATGTTCCCTTGGACTAGTACAGTGACTGAACAATGGGGATAGTCATGTGGCTGTATTATGTAGTTGTTAACATGGCCAAAGTAATCAGACCAACTCTGACAACAAGCATGTCTTCCTAGCAAATGACTGCGTGTCTGCACAATTGCTTTCTCGGCTGATGTAAAGAGCTTGATAAAGTTAACAGTATTGATCTTTTTAATGATCAAAACAGCATGTAGTTAATTGACATGAATTATGGATTCATTATATTTACTTACTGAATAGAGTTGTGGGTTTTCATCGAACAGGATGCCTGGCGTTCCCAGAAGACTGGGGCTGATGTTCTCATTCTTTGTCTGTCCCCTGCAGCCACCTCTGGACCCAAGCGCACTAAACTCCCTCACTAAGTTCATCTCTCAACTTCTGCAATTCATTTTCCACCGAGCAGATGTGGCACTGAGTCCTGGGAGCAGGTTGGGGTTTGGGGTCATGCAACCCCTGCTGTTGCAACTGCAGACTCTACCCACTTCTTTGGAGACCTGTCCCCAGAGCGCTCCCCACCTAAAGCTGCTCAGACCATGCTTCCTTCCTCTGCCTGCATCTCATTTCTCTGGGTCTCATTGATCCTATGGGGCTGCTGATGGGAAGAGGTGGGCTGGACCCCTGTTGGCCCCATGCACACAGTCCAGGGGGGCCATGAGAACAACATTCCTTGTCCCCAAACCCTGAGTGCAGATCCCTCACCCAGCCAATGAGTCAGCCTGTACTCCAGGGTGGCCATCACCCCACCCATGCTGGCCCTCCAAGTGCAGACCGGAGGCTACCAGGTGGTGTCACATCCCGTCGCTTGGCTCCTACGGGAGCACACACCCCACTTAGGACAACACACAGTGCTGGCATATCATTAATGTCCTCCACACCTGACCCTGGGAGGACTGACTCAGCCAGTCCCATCTCCACTGTCTCCATCACCTCCTTTGAATTTCTGCAAGTAATCAGCTCTGTAGTTCCTGGTTGATGTGTGGATTTGAACAATGGCATGTCACCAGCATCCCCCTCTCCTGCCACTCATGCCCACTCCACTATCCTAGGAGGACACACTCTCAGGCTCAGCCCGTCTGTCTCCTGTGTGGGTCCCGAATGTGGCACCCTGTGTCCCTGACCCAGGCTGAGGCAAGAATCAAGGCCAAGCCTCCCGGGAGAATGTTCTCAAGATCTGTTTTTGGCTCCAGTGGGGCATGTGTTCTGAATCATCACAGTGACATAAAAAGCAGGTGTTCTCCCTACTTCACGCTCATGCGAGGCGGGGAGGGACGTCCCAGCGCTGCCCACAGCCTCCCTGTGCTGCTGAGGAACATTCCAGCGGGGCTCCCTCATCTGGGGCCTAGGACTGGGTGGCCTTTACTCTTCTTGTTGTAAGAGGGAAAAATATGTCGCTATTTCAGCCAACTTGAGTCAGACTTTCCATTATCAGCAAGAAAAAGCCAGTGGTCTGCACATTTCCTGGTCCAGGCCAGAATGCTGAGCCATTTGTGTGGAAATGGACAGAGTTGAGAATGGAGACATTAATTGGCAGAATACAGAACACCTGGTTCTTCCCTGGGACGAGCTAAATGCTTTCCAGAAGCAGTATCTTCCCCCATTGGAGGTGGGGAATGGGGTGGGAATGCTGGAAAGGCAAACCCCACTGACACTACAGGGCTGTAGATGGACTGTGCCCCGGGCATGGGCTCAACACCTGAGTCACCAGGGCACACCAGAAATCATTCTGAGCCCACTCTCTTCTGTGTCTGCATTTGAAATCTGGTCACCAGGGCATGGCTGACACTGCTGGTCAGTATTATTCCAGAGCCCAAGCATAGTCCAGAGAACTTGATCATTCTCCTAGGTGAAAATTTCACCTAAATTTTATTCATTCATGAGGCTAGTAGGTATTTGGGGGAAAAAATTAAATATACGTTATAGGAAGATATTAAATCAGCACATGAACTTCTGAACTTTATTCTTAATTAAATGAATGCCTTATAGGCTTATGCCTGCCAACAAGTCTCTTTAGTTACCCATTCTGTTTTTATTCTGTTATTTAATGCATCTGTTTGGTATGCGCTCCGTGTATTTCTGGGAAGATCGGGGAGTTGGTGTGTCCTAGTGAAGAGACGTGGCTGTGCTGTAAAAGCATCAGTGATGAAGATGGACCGAGTGGACACTCGACGGTGTCACAGGGTGGAGGTGATCCGTAACCCTGACTGTCTCTCACGTCTTCCATTCAAACTTTCATTATCTTGTTGGATTAAGGCAAAGCTGCTGAGATAATTTACTCTCCCGTCTCTCCCCACTTCAGTCCAACCTTCTCACTGTTTCCAGATAAAAGTCATAGGCACAAATTCCCATCACACCTGCCTCACTTGAGAGCCCTTGAGGACTGTCCACTGGCAGTCAGAATCAATGGCATTTGGGAACTGGTGTCCAGGGCCCTTCTGATGTGACCCAGATACATTTTTCAAGCTTTTCTCCCAACCCTTCCCTGCATGCTCTCTGAATCAATCATCTGGCTGGCTCGCTGTTCCCCAAATACACTCCACACGCCCCCTTTTCTGGTCCTCAGTGTCTCTGTCCATCAGGGTAGCTGTAACTAAAAGACCAAAGATGGGGGCTGAAAACCACAAACATGCATTTCTCAGTTTCGGGGGCTGGACGATCCAAAGTCCAAGTGCCGGCAGACGTGGACCTAAGACTGGGTCAGACACCTCCTTGCGCACTGTCCACGCGTGGAGCGACTGGACAGGGTTCCTGAGGAAGAGGATCATTGGCCAAGTGAGGGCGTCAAGGTGACCATGGAAGGGGTCCTGGGGAGGAGGGAGGAGGGAAAGGAGGTCCCAGAGGCGAGGAGATGAGGGGGCAGGTGCACTGGTCCATGGTCTGAGCACCCTGAGGCCACAGCTGCTGGGGATTTAGAGCCATAGGCTCTGCCTCATCAGCACCAGCAGAGCCGGATTGGGGCTTCACAGACGACTCTGAGCGTTCAAGACCTGCTTGCTTGGGAGAGGTTAAAAATGACTGGGTGTGTACACATTCATGTTTGGGGCCAGTAAGCTTTTGAATGAACCAGCAGAGACATAAATTGAAGATCAGGACCCAGAGTCCATGTAATATCAGGCAGTGATCGGCACTCAGCACCAAAGCAGCCAGTTAATAAAGCAACAGGTGGAGATAAGTGTAAACATTCACAGTTTAGGAAACCTGTCAGCAAACTCTGACTTATTCTTTGCTATTACAAAGTAGGAAGAGCAAAGCCATTCAATTGGTGGTGAGATACTTGGGAACAGAATTGCCTAATTCTTGACTCCAGTGAGGGTTCAGAAAGCCAGCCAAGGCTTCCTCCCATGGAAAGCACCACCCACGCCCCCCTTCTCTTGCAAATAATGGGAGGTCAAAGCTCAACTGAAGATGCCCACACTGAGGTGCAGGCAGGAGGCCAGGATGGAGCCCCAGAGCTGTGAACACACCGATGCTCCCCTATGACTGCTGTCTGTGCCTGCTGTTTTCATGAAAGGACTTCCCTTCCAACTGGGAAGGTGAAAACATCAGGTAGAAGGTGCTGTCCTTCCATGGGGTAGCATGCCAGGGCAATTGTTTGTGTCCATGTAACTCCCCACAGAGGACAGCATGTCTGTTTTCATACGGAGGCTCCTACCATTTGGAGTCATTTTCTACAGTCCAGAGTTGACAAATACTGCAGTTTTTATGTGCAGATAAGCCCAGAAGCATGGAGATTCATGACAAAATTAGAACTTAGCATATTAGAAATTCACAAGTCCCTTCAGACACTTCTGGGACAGGAGCCATAATGCGATATGAGATTTTAATTTACTGCTTATACTTCCCGGTGGGTCCTAACTGGAAGAGGCCAGTTAATTGCGTGACCCTGGATATCTACATTTTGTTCAACAGACACTGTGGAGCACCTGCGACATGCCAGGCACTGGGCCTGAAAGTGGGGCATGGCATGGAGATTTCACGTGACCACTGCCCAGGGCTGCCCGCTCACCCACCCCCAAAACTGAAGACCCAGAAAGTGAGACAAAACATGTCATTTCATCATTTTCTTTTCTTCTGGGCTGGGCTCCTGGGAGACCTGGGCTGCAGCTGCACATTCTGTTGCAGAGAAAATGCTCTTTCGTTTTGGAGGAAATGGCTAGCTCCTTGGACACATCCCTGGGCTAATGACCTGAGCCCAAGTCCAACTGGCTTCATCAGGGTCCCTGAGCAGCTGCAAAGAGGTTCATTTGTGCAGTTGCACGTTCTGACTTAACACAATATTCATGTGACCTTGAAGACAGTTTTGATGGTACAGTGCAGCCAGAAAACAAAGTATTTGAAGAAAACGTTTGCATCAGTGACTCCAAATTGTTGTTGGGGAGGAGATGGCTCTAAGGCCCTTGTGTTCAGTGCCTGCTGTGTTACTCTGGCTCAAGGGGGATGACAAGCAGTAGGTTAGTTAAAGAACCTCCTTCAGTTTCTCCCTCTCCCTCCATGTGGTTCTCTTCTTGGCCCTCCCGCCTCTCCCAGGGAGGTGAACCCCAAACTTCCCTGTTCTCACCAAATCATGTGCGGCAATTACCATCCTTCACATCAGCCACTTTATGGTGAAGTCTAACTCTGGGCCCTGCGATGTTGAATTCTGATCTTTCTAACACAAGAAAAAAATCATGTTGATGCTTCCTTAATATTTATGCACGTGAACCATATTGAAAATGCCTTTTGAAAATCTTCGGTCCTGATTTAATATGACAATGTACAAAGACCACGTGACTGCCTCTGTAGTTCTTTAGCACAAACTTTACAATATTTTGCATCAGATGAGCACTGCTCTGTCACTGTGCGGCAAGCCTGAGTCCATCCCAGTGCTTCTCCAGCACATTAAGATTTGATGTGGATGTCCAGGGACAGTCCTGCAGATTCCTGAAGATCTGGAGTCACCGAGCCCATGTGGCAGCCTGCCAGGTGTCCTCCATCACCTGAGAATCATGTTGCCCTGGCAGTTCTGCGCATGCTTGTGTTATTGCCCACAAATGGTGTGCAAGGCTGCCGTGCTGTGACATATAGGGACTGCATCACGACACGGGCCTGGGAAACTGGGGGCCGGTGTGCGGGGCCCTCCTCCACCAAGAGTCTGCAGAGGAATACGGCCGCAGCTCCCATCATCTGCAACAGGAGCAGACAGAAGCCTCACTGTCTCAGACTCCACGGGTCTGTTCTCTGGAATATTTATTTCGATGGCCTGCTCTCCTGAGAATCTGAAAAATAGTCTCTGACAGATATCCAGTATCCACAACTGTCACTGAGTGACTATTCTTAGACTGTCACTGCACATATTTAAATCTTAGCTCTCAAAATTCCCAAGTTTCCAAAAACCCATCAACATCTCGGCTAGTCAGGGTTTCCCTGAACTTGAAAATGTTGTAAAGAGCTCAGCACAGGCGTTTATGTGTAAAATGTATGAGGGCGTATCTGGTTTTGTGATTACTGAGAGAAAGCTGATCCACCTGAATGTTAGGGCGAGAGGAGGGCTTCTCATGAATGCCACTAAGCGCTGTGACTCAGCGATGCACAGCTGCACAGCGGTCCATCCACGGCGGGGTGCACAGATGCAGGCACACATGCACACATATGCACACACGGAGAGATGTGTGTGGAAGCAAGCAGCACACGAGTGAATGTGGGAGTGGCCGTAGGGCCATGGTCCCTGAAAGAGCCTGCACACTCCCCCACCCTTTCTGCACAGACAAGGTCTCCCGTCGAGCTTGCCCGAGAGGCCACCTGTCCTGAAGCGTTGTCAGGGCTGCGGTCTCTTCCGCATGTCCCTTTATCCCTGCATGGCAGCATCGCGCTGAAGGTTTGTTGTGACCCTGTCGCCCACCCCAAAACATGTTTCCGGGGGGACTGACAAACGGCCTCGGGGGAAACATCTGGCACAAGTGAAATAGTGTGGAGCGCGTCCCCTCCCCTCCATGAACCTCAGTCATCGCCCTGCAGCCTGGAGCACCAGGCGGCGGCTCGTCCCCACAGCCATCATGTCCAAGGAGAGAAGGGCCACACCTTGAGCTGGGAGGGCCTGTCCTCGGACGGTTTGTGTAAGAGAAAAGAGGCCTCTAACCCTCTTCATGGCTTGTCTGTCCTGCCATAGCATGTGAGGCAAGTGGAATCCTAATGGAGATGTCGTCCAGCCACTCTCCACTCCTGCCCTGGAGGCCAGCTGTCCCTCGCTCCGAGCCCTGCCATCTGCGGGCCTGAGGGCTTCCAGGAAGCGTTTCCCATGTATCCCATGAACCCCTACTTGATGCAACCTCTCTGTCCAGGCTCACACTGCCACCGCCGCCTCTCCCAACCAGAAAACTGACGGTGAGCAGCGCCCCTCCTCACTCCCTCTGTGTCTCAACGATGTCTTCCCTGTGCTCCCCAATGTGGGAAGTTCAAGTCTCAGCTCAAAGGCTCACCCCAATTTCCTTATCATGTTTTAAATCTTCCAGAGCTGTGTTTGTTTTCAAAGGTTCTCTTTTTGCAACTTTTTTTTGTTGTCATGATATATGTTTCTTAGCTCCCTGAAGATATGAGTGTTTTGGGGTGTTTTTTTTTCCTTCTGCTCCTTACATTGTCTCTTTGTTTACCTTTCTCTCTTTATCTCTCGCCCATGTTAAAAGTTTCCCCAAACTGCTCATGTTCTTATTTTGGCTCATCTGTAAGAAGGAAGCCTGGGTGGAGGGCGTAGACGCCTTCCTCGGTTACTGGCTTCACGGCGGCCAGTGAGTGGGACACAGCCGTTTCACTGGGGGCTCTGAGGGCCAATGTTTCAGTGTGTTTTCTTTTTGGCTTATCACTTACCGCAGAGGGGAGTCCTCCATCTTGCGCCTCCCGACAGGCGATCCGAAATGTGGCAGGCAGACAGGCTTTTATTCTGTCCTGTTGTTAGAGGTTCCTGTC
Source organism: Solenodon paradoxus (assembly GCA_004363575.1). Taxonomy (NCBI): domain Eukaryota; kingdom Metazoa; phylum Chordata; class Mammalia; order Eulipotyphla; family Solenodontidae; genus Solenodon; species Solenodon paradoxus. Next base: position 114,901 of record RJWH01001123.1, read on the forward strand.
CTCATGGACCAGTGTCCAAGCACAGTGCCCTCTAGTTGGACGTCCCCATTTTCCGCCATGCCCAGCTGGGACCCAGGATACCTCTTCTCGTGCAGGTTTCCACCAGCCCTCTCATTTCTTCCTGCCTGTTCCTCTATACCTAAATAACCTTGAAGGCAAAGCCATAAACATATTTGCTTCCAACCTCAGAGATGTGCTCAAACAACGGAGCCCAAGAGCACAGTCCTTCCATGGCTCAGCAGAAGTCCGGGGGAGAAAAGAAACGAGTGTGGCTTTTGTCTAATGAAGGAAACCCCAGTTAGGTTCATAGGAGACCCACAAAGTTTCTACAATAAGTGTCATTGCAGACATGCCACCAGTTTAGGCTGACGGTAAATTGGAAGAGGGGACCAAGAAGCCAGAGGGTGGATCAGAGGATGACTCCTGGGCAGAAGAACTGAATTCAAATCAAGGAACCTCATGGATTTCCAAATTGCTGTTGAGCCATGATTCCTTGGACTCTGTGCTTTCTCTAGATACTGCTGGGCGTACCTCTGCTGTGGGTCTTTGTGTCCTTGGGCAGAAGAGTTACTTCAAGGCACACAAGGATATCAGAAGAAAGGAGAGTTAGAACACAGGAGAAGACAAAAGGTGTCTATTCAGGAAGAAAAAGCATACACCCCAGGCGGAGGGCAGGTCGTTCCCAGAGGAAGTAGCAAGTAGTAAAGAGTCCAGCTGCTTGCTCTCTGCTTTTATCCCAGGGGTGTTGGGGTAGGGGTGGGGGGTGGACAGCTAAACTTTGAGCTGATTGGTGGACCTCAGGTGCTTTACTGTTTTTGTTCTCTCTTTCCTCCACACCCTGCTCAGGTCTGACTACTTCCTAACACTCTTGAACAAGAATGTCTGAGTGTAGCCACTCCTGTCCCAGGTGTGTGTATATGAGTATGCAGGTGTGCAGGTAATGTTTCTCTTTAGCTCACGGGGCTTGAGATAGAAGGAGCTGCATCCAGGGATTGATTCCTAAGACATGAACGGGTGACGTATTTCAGCAAAGTTGACACTTTGGGTGGAGGTGGAAGGTTGCAAGGGGACAAGCATGTTTTCTATGTGAAAATAATTTTAGTAATTTGTGACCAGAGGACATGTTGGAATCGTCTGAAAATTTGTCCACAAATCATTCAACACTCTCCCCTCCAAAATGTGCAACCTGAGTAAGCACCCCTTTAGCTCACTGTGGACTTGGTGACACCGCGTTGAGGACACTGTGGAAGCAACAGAGCCTGACTGGTGAGGTGAGGTCACAAGTGGCTCTGCAGCTTCCTTCTTGCTCTCTCTTCCTCGCTGTCTCTGGGAGAAGCCTGCCACCACTGAGGATTCCCAGGTGTTCCAAGAAGAGTCCCTGTCCCAAGAGGAGAGGGAATGAGTCTCTCTGCCCACAGACGTGTAGGTGTAATGTTGGGAGCAGTCACCCATCCCGCGGGTGGCTGCGGTCTCATCCAACATTTCCACCACGGTCTCTGCAAGACCTGAGCCAGAACCACCTGTCAGCCACAGCCAAACTAATGGCCCTCTAATACCGTGAGATAGTATATGTCGCTTTTCTGAACTGCTAATGCTGGGGCAATTTACACAGCAACACTGAAAGACCACAGACCTAGGCCTTTCTGCCATACTTCACCTTCCATTTTTGTGAGTCTAAACAATGCCGCAATGAAACTCCAGACTCGAGCACAGAGCCCACAGTCTCACAGCAATGACAGAACTCTCCTTGCTCTGGCCTCTCCAGCCAGCTTCACACTGGAACCTTGTTCATGGCAGAAAACCAGATCCACTGAAAGTTTATCCCCATCCATAGATGCCATCACAATAAACTTAAGTAATTGGATTTCCTAATATAAAACTCCATGTTCTAAATATTTTTTAAAGACATACCTCTCTATTTTCTAAATAGCCACATTGTGTTCTTTCATTTTTCACTAACATCACTATTTACTGCAAGCAAGGTCTGATTTTGAAGCATGTTTTAATTTAACTCAGTCATAATTTTACCCTTCCTGTTCCAAAAATAAAGAATTGATGGTATTTAAAACATATTTATATATAATGGAATATGAAAAAAAAATCCTGACAGATTGTATGATTAGACACCTGAACACCAGCAGAGGAGCAGAAGGGTCTGCAGAAAAAAAGGCCTTTCAGGCTTTGCTAGGGAGGTGAGGAGTGAAACTTAAAAGTATAGAATTATAAAAATTATTTAGGAGGTTGGAAGATGGCAGAATGGAATGTAAAGGTAACAAAGGGTCTAACTGCAGTACAAATGTTGGACATAACCTCACAAAAGGGAGCACTTTGAAGCACTAAGTAACTTTGGATGTGTGTAGAAGCTGTGAGACGAAAGGGAAAGTTAACCTTAAGAAGCACTCTAGGACGCAAGTGGTGACAGGGTCCAATGGCCAATGGGGAAAAACTGTTGGTGATTTAGTGGTGGGCAGGGTGTATTGACATATATTGGAGGAATGGGAAACCTGCACATTCGGGTTTATATTATTTTGGAAGGCAAAGTTACAACAATAAATAGTCAATTAAAAAAAGAAGTGTTCTACTTGAATCAATAAAGCTATTTCCAACAGGGTACATGTGAATCATATTGATTAACACCACACACTGTGGGTGGATGATTGAGTCAATGAGTGGTGGGTGGTGGGACCATATGGTTACTGTTCTGTTGGAGTTAGAGCACAGGAAGAGGCTAGAATGTTCCACGTGGGTAATCGATGGGAGTTGGAAAAAACAGTTTGAATTCATTTTTAGCCTAATAAAGACATGGATGAACACGTGCAGAAGTATTTTTAGAGATGTGTAAGACAATAGTTTGTAGACAGATGTATTCTGTGACTTGTCAGCCAAGCAGGCCCAGAATCAGTAACATCCAGGTCGCAATGTGCACACTTAGCACTCAGATTTTGGTTTCTAATTGCATTTTAAACACACACACACACACACAAAAAGAAACGACTGATTCTAGAACTGAAGCAGGAATTAAACCGATAGGAGATGAGCCTGGTACATTTTGTCATGGAATGCTCAAAAATAAAACAACTAAACAAAGCAAGACCCATATTAATGAGTGTGTCAAAGGGACAACATAGTGCAACAGAGAGCTCCCAATGGCCAAAGCTGGAACAATGTGAGAAACAAAAGGAATAAGTTTGCTTTGGATTATAATTCACAGCATACAGTACACATCCATGAATCCATACTGATTTAAAAAATGGAGAGGTAAGACAACTCATTAATAGGGCTACAGGGTATGGGTATATGGTTTCCTATAAATCTAAAACTGCCCTAAAATAAAAGGTTTCCTGGGGTTTTTTAAGTCACAAAAATGGAACAGTGAAAGAACATCTCTTTTAACTTTGGCATTGGATGAAGGAAAATCCTTTCTCTGGAAAATTGCATCACAAGCTGTCTCTAACAATTACGTTTGTTCGCTCATGTTACCTGTGTTGTCTGAAAATCTCCTGTGAAGAAGCTAATGTAGTGGTTTGGGGTTATAAAAGCAAATGCAGATCCTCTCTGGAAAAGTTTAGCCTCAATCCTTGCTTCCAACGTGCCTTAGAAATAAATGTTGCCCAAATGTTATCTGATAATACAAAAAAACAAGACATGATGTAACTGATCCCAAACATTTCAGAGATTGGAATCACAGGACATGAAATAGAAAATGACTATTTAAAAAACTGACAAAATTTATTTGCGAAATAACTAAATTCATTTTTTTAATTTCAAATTCAACAAATACCTGACTACCTATTCTATGTCTGTGCATGTTCCAGATACTTTGATATATATTATCCATTTTTATTTTATAACAAATAATTCTATTAATAAGTACTACAGTTATAAACCTTCATCTTAAAATATTTTTTCACTATTTTATCTTTTCTCACAATCTGGAAATTTTCTTCTGATCTGCATTTCACGTCACAAATTCTCTCAGCACCTACATCAAATCTACTATTACATCTGTGTTGTTCTTGACTTGGGTTGTTAGTAATTTTTACTTTGAGAATCTTGTTTGGTTCATTTGCAAATATACTATTACTTTTTATATCTTGTGCTCCCTGTAGATTTGTTCAATCATGTCTCTTATTGCTTTAAATATGCTCTCCATATTTTTGTAATCTTTGTCTGATTCTGACATCTGAAGCTTCCATGGTTCTGTTTCTCTTGTTTCTACTGGTTCCCCCTGATTGTGTCTGTGTCCCAGTCTGGGATTATACTAGAGCGTGTTCTGCTCATTGTGTCTGAGATGTTATTTGAGGGAAATAATTTGAGGCTTAGAATGACTTTTATCTTCACCGGAGAACATTTTGCTTGTTCCTTCCAGCTGTCTTAATCTACCAGTTCCCTTCCATCTTAAACTCAAAGACTGAGGTTGTCCTCAATGAACTAGGTGAGCCAGTCAGGCTACATGTTGGCAGGGGCTGATTCATTTCCCCCTTTGCCATGTTCCTGAAGGCATTGATGTTGTCTCCCAGTGCAAAGACAGAGGGTCTTTACTGACTCCCACTTTGGGTGAGCCCACGCTTTGCCTTTGTCCTCCTTGTGTCATAAGACTACTGCACCTGAGGCTCAGTTTTTCAGTCAATCCTTCTGGAATTCCTGATGCCTTCCAGGCAGCAGTATTAAGAGCTCTGCTCACTGTTCTAGGTTTTTCATCTTTCCTGGATACTGAGCCAGTGTTTCTCACTATCACCCTAGTTCCATTCTGAGAGGTTTCAACAGAGATGAGCTCTTGGAAGGAGTTGACCCCTGACTCCAACTTAGTTTTCCCTGCTGAGACATTTTGCTTCACACTGCCCTGTCAGGCCTGTTTCTCAGAAATTAGCTACTCCTTCTATAAAACTTTAGCTCCACTCATATCTTGAGCTAAATCCTTCACTCTACTGGTTCTCCTTAATATCCAAGAGATAATAGCATTTTCAAAGCCATAGTGCCCAAACATTAAGGGTCTATAATAAGGAGGAATATAGAAAAAATCATGATATCCATCTTCCAAAGAACTTTATTTTATTTTCTGAGCTAAACAAAACCTGGTGTTTCTAATCCCCACAGGAGGACATGTGCCCATGGCATCTGGGCTCCTCACCAGCCAGGATTACAAGGTAAAGACTTCCTATCCAATCTGAATCCTCTTCAGAGGACAGCCTGACTCAGACACGGGACAGGACTGAATCCTGATGCAGTCACAGGTTCCCAATCATGAATTTCTCTTCAGGTGTCTAACACCTCTTCCAGCCCAGAGAAGGATAGAGGATTTTTGAGGAAGGAGACTTTCATAATCCTTCTGATAGCACACCCAAATAATTTAGACATATATTTTACCATATGACCCTTCATGATTAAGAAATGACTCTACTTCACTGCCCAGACCCATATTCTAGGTCTGTGCTGTCCAGTATGGAAGCCACCAGTCAAGAATGGTTTGTTGAACACTGGGGAATGACCACAGTGCCTAGACTGTGTTGTGTGAATAAATAGATTACCTGAATTTTAAAATGAGTATATAAAAGAATGTAAAGTATCTCGATAACTTTCAGATTGACTACATGTAGAACTAATATTTTGTATATTAAGTTATATAAAATATATTATTAAAATTAACTTCATTGTTCGTTTTTACTCTTTAATTTAATTACCAGAAGTTACATAACTAACTTACATTCTATTTCTATTAGACAGTACTAGCGTGATGTTGGTTCTAAAGACTGAATTTCTCCTTCTGATTGGTTCTTTTCTAAACTAGATGTGTTAAAGCATCTCCCCAAAAATTTCTTAAACTTTCATTCACTTATAAAATAAGAATGATACCATTTTTAAAAAATTCTGTTTGAGTCAATGACAAGCAATTAAAACTAGTTAAATTATTTAACTCTCTGGGGTTGAATTTCTTTATGCAAGATGTAGTTGTTAGCAAAACTGAGGTTACCAAAAGGGAATAGGATGTGGGGCGGAGGACAAATGGTGATGGAGTCCATGGACAATGGTGAAGAACGCTTAATGATCTGGTAGGGGGAAGGGTGTGTTGACATATATATGAGAAATGGGAAACCTATACATATGAGTCTATTTTGATGTGTAAAAATAAAATAATTAATTAAAAATAAATAAATTAAAATTTAAAAACTTAATTAAAAATTTTTGTTGTAGTTGTTGGCATGCCCTGATGGAGCAGTGGTTGGGTCACTTGCCTCTGAAGGAGCAAGCCACATAACCCTGGGTTTGAGTCCCGGATTCAGGAGGAAGCAACCAGTATGAACAACTAAATAAAAATAAACTTAAGATGCCTCTTCTTCCTCTCTCTTCCTGCCTGCCTGCTACTCATCTTCATTCCTACCTGCACCTTTCCTTTAAAAAAAAAAAAGTAAATGTTGGTCCAGTCCCCTCCATGGTTTCCTTTCAATTCTATGATCATTTGATGATGATGATTATAATTATGTTAAAATTATAAAATACTTTTGCAAATAAGCTAGACTTCAGTAATGTTTATATCATTTTTAAACCTTCCTTTGAAATGATATTTAAGTATTTCTCTTGCTGATACAGACATCAAGCTAGTTTATATAACCACACAAAAGTTTGTGTGTTCCTTCTGTAAATTGGTCTTATATATTTTACCATGAGAATTGTTTTGTTAATGAAGGTTTTTCAGTTTTTTGGATTCATTCTATGACTCTAGTGTTATTCCATATGATTGGTCCCTTAATTTATCTTCCATAGACCATCCTCACCCTTCAGCCGTATATGCCTCCTAAACTCTCCTTGGACCAGTTCTGGCTGTATTTTGTATCTTATTCTGCCTTGGCTGTGTCCTCCCATTCTCCTTCTCACTGAACTCAGGCCACCTGTCCCCAGCACCCTGTCACACTCCTCTCTCCTCCAAACTCAGGCGTTGCCTGATCTCGTCATTCCTTTCAAAACAGCTCCCCCAGGTGAGATTTAGTAATAGGTTCATTTTCAGGTAGATTCAAATATTTGTCCTTACTGCTTACTTGGGGATATGGGGGAGAGGTGAGATGATAGTATAGGTCTTTGCCTTTTAAGTCTAGTTTCATTCTGAAATGAAAGGCTTCATTCCTAGTCAATCGAATCAGTGTTTCTGTTCTGTAGTTAAATGTTCTGAAACTCCATCACAGCACCTGTCCTCTCACAGTCAAATATCCTGCAAGCCCTGCCCATAACCTGTGAAAAGGCGACTTTAAACACCTTCACAACTTCTGACTATTAAAGATGCCCACTAAACCTTAATTTTTGCACAGAATCTGAAGAGCACTGGATTTGGATTAAGGTAACCAAGATTGGTTTGTTTTTGTTTTGTTTTGTTTTGTTTTGTTTTGTTTTGTCTTTCTAAGGAAAGGTGCAGGTAGAAATAAATGAAGGCGAGCAGGCAGGCAGGCAGGAAGAGAGAGGAGGAAGAAGCATTTTAAGTTTCTTTTCATTGTAATCGTACATCCTTGTTGTTCCACCCAGCCCTGAGAGACTGAACCAAATCCTTGGGATATATGTGGACTCAAACCAGTGTGAACAACTAAATAAAAATAAAGTGCTTCTTCCTGCTCTCTCTTCCTGCCTGCCTACCTACTACTGCCTTCATTCCTTTCCTGCCTGCACCTTTCCTTTAAAAAAACAAACTAAACTAACACTACCACCTGGATGTATTGGAAAGGAACGCTGTTCATAAATAGATGCAAGGATAACTTCCAAATACAAAATTCAGGTGCTTGAAAATATCATTCCAGGTGCAGAGAAGAAATGTGTGTATATGTATATATTCTTTCCTAAAGTTTCTTTAAAATCAGGACTGTGAGATAGAGCTTCTGTCATCAATTACTCTTGGAATTTGGTGGAAAAAGGGAAGAATTTGGAATTCGTCGCTCTGGGTTCGAGGGGCTGCCCCACTGAAAGCGCCTTCCTCCCAGGGAGGCTGGCGGGTCAGTGGGCAGGTTTCAGAGACTCTGCTTGCTGCACGTGCTGGAGGAGAGGAAGCGCTCAACTGCGCTCAGGCGTTTTGGGTCCTGCGTTGGCCAGTCCTTGGTTCCGGGAAGCTGGGCCGAGCGTGTGGTCAGACACGCCCCCTCGCGTCCCCATGGCAACCGCGGCCCCAGTGGCCCCAACGGCCAGCGGTTAGCATTCTGGCCCCGCTCAGGTAACCCGCCAGCCCGCTCTCTCAGCCCTGGCGTGGGGACCAGACGACAGCGGCTGCTGGGGCCCGTGGGCCTCCCGTGGCGGGTGGGGGTCGGGGCCGGGCTAGTCCGGGGGCCCGGGGCAGGAGGTGGGGTCCGACGTGGAGGCTCAAGGTTGCGGTGGGCAGTGGGTGGGGGGATTGGCAGGGGCGCTGGAAAGGTTGTGCAAGGAAGGCCTGGGTTAGCCTGGGCTTGGGCTGGGGAGCCTGGAATTGGAGCTGGAGTGGAGGGGGTGGGGGTACCGGCGTGGGGTGGGCTAAGGGAGGGGTCTGGGTGGAGGTCAAGGGAAACGGGAGGGGCCAGAAAAGGGTGTCGGATCCGGATTCCAGCATACTGCGTTGGTGGGTCCGAGTTGGGGAGCCCCAGCTCCTGGCATCAAGATCCGGGTGGGGGGGCGGATTGGACACAGGTCGTAGTCAGGCAGGGATCTGGGCCCAGGAAGTGGATGTTGGGACGTCCCTGCACACCCAGGAGAAAGCACTCCCAGGACACAAGTCCAGTTTGGTTGGTGTGGCCTTGAACCAGTCACCTAGTTTGTCTGTGAACCTGAGAGGTTTGAGAACTTATGAAACCAAGTTATTCATCCATCAGTTCTGGTCCTCTTTTGGTTCCTGACCTTACCCCTTGATCTCACACAATTCCAGGGTCTCAGACCCTTTTGAAGTGAGGGTGATCCGAGCTAATGTGAATCTATCTGGTGGACTTTTTATGATTCAACGCCATCCATTTGTCCTCAGATTACTTTTTAATTTAAACCCTGTTGCTGGAGATTTGGAGGGGTTTTTTTTTTTTTTTTTTTTTTGACTTTTGTCATAAGGTACACAGGTGCTCACAGAGCCATTGAGGAATGTGATTTTTATTTTTAGGCAATTCTTTTTGTCTTTAATTTCATGGTCTATTCTTTCTAACAGAACCTGAGAAAGAACAGAGAAAGTTAACTCAAATATAGGCTACCCTTTAGGGATCTACAGAAAGGAAAGTTCAAGATTTTTAGCTGGACCTCCTCTCAAATAGGAGGGGTTCAGCTCTCATGTCCTGAGTGTTTTGCAGAGTAAGGGACATAGCTGTTGGGCCTTCAGCCAGGACGCCAGAGCTCAGAGTAACAGCAGCCAGTGTCAGAAATGCAGGGGGTTCAGAAAAGCACCTTATACATTTTGTAGAACAAGGAGATACTGGACTCAGCAAAACTCATACTAAGATTTGCCAATAGCAAAATTGTGTTGTGTTGTGGGTTAGTAAATAGAAGCTTTTTTAGGAATGCAGATCATTTTTCACCTTAACAGGTTAAAAATCAAGAAATATAAACCAGATGCAGCAGTTTCTCAACATGGAGAATCAAACCAATAGCACAATGGGGTAAGTGCTGAGAAAATTCTGTTTGGCAAGCTGGAGTTAACTATATGAGAAATTGCTAACGATGCACAAATTCTGAAGTCTGCTGTCAGCACCAGATGTGTCGATCACTGTTGATGAAGAGGTTGGGGAAATTCAGGTGACTCTAATCATGTCTATAGTGTGACTCCAGCTTTGACTATGGGTCTGCAGCTTCTTGCAACTTTTGGTCGTTTTCCTGTGTTTAGGGTGCTGGTACCCACACATCCCTGAGCTCCTGGGCTTCCACAGTCATGGGTCCTAGTCAGTGTGCCTTCCTCAGCTGCTCTTATGTCCCCAACTCCCCTTAAAGGCCAAACTCCACATTTAAACACAGAACCTCAAAGCAGACCAACGCCTCAAAATAGCAACAGGTGCTGGGTATTTTAGAAAAAGTGAAGAGCTAAGAACAAGGGTCTGTGAAGACTTCAATTCTTTTTCCCAGATACCTGTCCCCACTTTCTCTGCACCCCTGCTCCCCACCGACAGGCTCCACCAGCCCTCTGGCCACAAGGGAGCCTGAGCTACGTGATGGGGAACCACCCTAGACCAGAAGATGAGCCCTACTGGAAGTTTCCACAAGGAAATGTTTTCCTAACCCACTTTTACCTTATATTCATATTTCATTCTCTGTTGCCCAACCTTTTGAGGTTCGTGGCTGTTATAGCTTCCTGGTATATTACAATAGAGCTTTATAACATATCTTACCAAGTATAATAAGTTAATGGTGTTTGTTTGAATTTTCTTCGGTCTGATATAAATACCACCATCTGTACTTTCTTTTTAACTTAGCTTTGGTCTGTAATATTTTTGTTTTGTCCTTGTTTTCAACTGTTTTATTATTATATTATGTCTCTTGTAAGTTTTTTATATATATGTATATATATATATACATTTTTTTTTTTTAGTTTAAAAAATATATTCCCCAACTGGAGAGTTTTTCCATTAAGAGTAGGATTTTGTGTTCATTAGTGTGTTAACGTCTGACCCATTCTGCTTTCCCAGCATTCACTAGTCTGACCTAGTTTTCTTTTTCCTTTTATTCTCTTGGAAGCCCTACATTCTATTTTGTAAGTTGTTAATTTAAATTTTTAACCAGCATTGGAAATTTGTATTTCTCCTGTGGCATCCAGAATTAAAGTGTAACTTTGACCTTCTTCAACTCTAATAGGACTTGACCTTTAGTGATACCTTGTTCCCACATCCCCTTTATCTACCGCCAAGAAACAATCTGGACTTCTCGTTTCTGGTTGCTGTTCATGTACATTATTGCACAGATGGTAAAGTTCATAATTCTTTTATTTCTCTCTTATTTTAAGGATTCCCTTTCGACAGCTGTAAAGTTTGATCGCATTGCTCACTATGGTGACTTGTGTGCAAAATCTTCCCTTTCTTTAAAAATATTTGTGATTCATTTTTAATGTGATCCTTTAGCACTTCCTTAAGCAACCTCGTTTTAACCGTGAATCTGAATGGTCTGCTTCTTCCCGTCTCACATCAGAATTCCATGTTCATTTGCTCAGGCAGGACACTCTGGGCCTGAGGTCGCAGAGGTAGCATATGACTCAGTCTCTCTCCATTTCCAGGTTCCTTTCTGTTTAAGTGTCTACAGGTTAATAAGATTTCTTTTTATTGTCAAAATTTACAAATTGTCCAGGATAACTTCCTGTGCATGAATCCTTTCTCAATAACCCTTCGCAGCATTTGGTGAACACTTTGATGCTAAAAATTCAAATCTCTTCAGCTCAGTGATATTTGATTTTGTTTCTTTATTAACTCTCTGCTGTCTTGTTTCATCCTTGCTTCCTAGAATGCTGATATCTCTTTCTTCTCTCTCGTAATTTCCATTATTGTCTTTTTAGCTCTGTGCTCTAGATTAATTCCTTGGTTTTTTTCGTTTCTATTGCAGCAGTATTCACATCTGTTTTTTTATTGCTCCCAATGAGATCTTGAGTATTGGCAACCTTGTTTTTTGTATGTGTGTTTTGTTGTTCCTTTTCCACAGTAAATTTATTTTGTGATATCAATGCAAAATACCCTAACTCTTATGAAAAATATGGCTAGGCAAGTTTGAAATGACCTCTTCTTTCCCATAGCACCTCCTTTACAATCAGCGTGTGTGTGACTCTGTTGTTTTTTCATTTTGTTTTGGGTTTTTTTTTGTGGCTCTCCATGGCCCTCAGCTGCTGTTCCTCTGAAGGAGGAGAAATTTGATGTTCTAAAGGAATCTGTACCCACTGCTGTGAACCAGCTCCTTGTAGCTCAGCATGGCCACTGGCCAATGTGTTCTAGAGAGGCTGTCACAGGAGGACTGTTAAAGCATCTGCTTGGTGAACTTATTTCTGAAGCTCATTTCTAAATAGGCTTCTATAAACACAATCCTGCAAATACTCTGACTGCTGGAGCATATAGAGACTCAAAGTGTACAAACTCTATAGAATAGTTTTTAAAATGTCATTTCCTGCACAAGTTGGTATCTATGATGGTGTCCTTCTTTAAAATGTGCTTTTAAATTGGGGGAAAACCCACTTATCCAGACCTTCCTTTACGTAGTTGCATGTGTGCAGTTTTAGACATGTGAGGGCAGCACACAGACAGTACTGGGCCCTGGCACGGCATGGTCGTGGAAGCCCAACGCCTCCTCCACAGTTCAGAGTCACAGCCAGGAAGCGTGTCCTCTCTGTCCAACATGGCCGACCACACAGCTGCAGGCCGCTGACCTATGCTCTGCACAGCCTGGAGCCCGCTGCCAGGGGGGCTGTAGGCTGCAGTGTCTGCGGTGTGTGCTCTAATGAGACAGTGAGGGGCCAGTGCTTCCAGAGCTGACACCCCAGAAAAATAGATGAAATGGCTGCTATGTGTTGTTATGACAATGAAAATGGTATAAAAACCATTCTTGTTCTGTTCCCTCCCCCTGCATCCTAACTCCGATTAAAATTCAGTCCACTTGTTTGTGGAGGAAAGAGCAGTCCTCTCCTCACATTTGTTTAGGTTTAAGCAGAAATCAAGAGCCTCCGGACCTGCATCCAGGATCGATAAGCCTTCCGATGGCTCTTCTGCCCTCTGAACTCAAGGTGGTGCATGTCTGTTGAATAGCCAGTGAGCCTCTGACTTGGGAGGGCGTCCTTAGCTCCCTATTTCGTGCCTGTATTTTTGAGCACATCTGCATTTGTGAGGACACAGGAGGTGCCTCCCTACTCAGTCATGGGGTCTTGGATTCTCTGGGTCTCCATTTCCAAAATGTTAAAAGATCCCCTTATTAGCCCTAAAATTCTGATTTGGTGAAACTGAGGAAATGTGGTGACTTTGCTCCTGCCCTCTCCTACCTGCACGCATGTCAGAAGCCACCCCCGACCAAGTGACATGAAAACAACTTGCTTCAGACTCTCCCTGCTCCTGGGTCTGACCAGCAGACAGACACATTTTCTCCTGGCGGCACCACAGAATCCTCTGCCAAGGTTCAACTATCACCGATGGTCTTGTGTCAAAAGCGATAGACTCAGGGACTTGTCTCCTTTGTCACTAATAGTATTCCCATTCCCTGAGGGATTCACATGTCATGTCTCCTGTCCACCAGACAGATAGCTCCTGGGCGACCCCACAGAACCTGTGATCCTAGTCCTGTGGCTTGCTCCTCAGTCCGACAGGCATGACAGTCCCTGCTTCCCTGCCAACATACCTCAAGTTATGACAGAAAAAGGCACATGTAGGTCCACATATAAAGCATTGGTCTTTAAGAATTCTTGCCATTATTCATAATTAACATTTGCCCCAGAATTCACCCACTGTAAAAATAAAAAGCTATCTATTTGCTTGCTTTTTAGCCAGCTTTATTGCAGTCTATTTTATCATCTTGTGCACATGCGTTTTCATGTTAGGACTCCTTTTCTGAGACAGACTTTTGGGCCAGTGACACCCCACTCTCCTGCCTGCACTAAGAGAAACACAGGCAGCAACTTTTATTGTGTATTCGTTATGTAGTGACAACAATTATACTTTTAAAATGTCATTTAAAAATTAAATGTGTACACATTGTAAACTCCGAAGTGAACTTTCAGTTTCAATTAAAAAATTTAACTTCTTCCTAGAACTAGTTGGACAGTTTGAGGAGAGCATGATCAAGCTGTCAGAGCGCTGTAGTGGTTTTTCTTGCCCTCACATTTCACTCTCTTCTACGTGTTTGCTTTTCTGCAATTACCAGCACTTCCCCTTGTGAGGCTGAACTTCAGGAGTTAATGGAACAGATCGACATCATGGTAAGCAACAAGAAATTGGACTGGGAAAGGAAGATGCGGGCTCTGGAGACGCGGCTGGATCTTCGGGATCAAGAATTGGCAAGTGCACAAATGTGTCTGGATCAGAAAGGTCAAGAGGTATTGACTATATGTGTTAGTAAGTTGCTGATCCTATTATCACTGGTTCTTATTCTATCAGAAGCTGATTGGCATGGCATGTACTTCTCAACCAGGCATCAGTAGTAGCAGATACTGCTTGAAGCTGTTAGCAAAGAGTATGCTGATTGTGTACGGCCCATGCCCCAGCCCACTAACTTGCTGATGCTGGCACCCACACGCCTGTGTCTGTGAGACCCTGCTCTGCAAGGGGAGCCCTTGCTGCCATAGAAACAGACAAGCAGAGTGTCTTTGGACCAAGCTGATGCTGGAGCGCTTTCCTCTTTAAGCCTTCAGAAATACCTTTGCTGAAAGCAGTTGCAATGTGAGACTTGACTGTAGGACAAGAGAGAAGGGCATGAGGTGAGGGGGTGTACCCACCAGGAGCTGCTCTCAGGCAGGTGAGTGGGGAGGAGAGATGCATTTATTAGCCTTCACTAAAACACATCAGTCAGCATGTCCCCAGCTCTTTCCACCTTTGTGGTCTCGTGTGGAACCTTGTGTTTGGTGCAGTAACTGAATTATCATATCTGGTTTCCCTTCACCATATCAGAGCTGACCCAGGCCGGATACTTTACACACCTGCGCACCTGTCTGGCACAGGTGTGTAATGGGCCACGCCCACTTGGTAAGCAGACAAAAGCCAAATCCTTAAGATCTTAGACACTTTTTCTCTTTAATATGTTAGTTCTTGCAAAATGTAACAGTGACAGCAATCCTGCTAAGCATTGGAGGCAATGGGCCTAGAATAAAAGCTGACCTGTTAGTGCCGGCTCTCCCAGTGACACCGTCAGACTCCAAAACGACCAAGCTCAGTAAATCTTCACAAAAATGCGAGGGTGGTGATAGGATCTTAGGTCAGACATCCTCACTGTGCTGTCGTGATGTCCCCACAGAATGATGCTAAAATGTTTGGGGTTTGTGAATTTAATTCTTTATAGCTACTTTAAGAGCCACGGTGCAAGTATTTCTTCTTGGTTTGGTATAACATTTGTATTTGAATTGTACTCCTGTTTTTGCACATTTCCTGATTTAGTCAGGCAAAACTTAATTTTATTCTTAATGCAGGTGGGGTTACTGAGACAGAAATTGGACAGTCTGGAAAAGTGTAATTTAGCAATGACTCAGAATTATGAAGGACAACTACAGACCCTAAAAGCTCAAGTAAGGAAATTATTGCAATTTAATATCACACACTTTGATGTCTATTTTGACCTATAAAGTTATGTTAGTTTTATAAAAATTAATTGTTTTAATATAAGCAAAAGTTCTATTTAATTATAATTATATTTAAGTATAGATTATATGTTTGACCCTGTCTTGTTTTTATATGTATTAATTTTGTCTCTTTTATTAGATTGTCAGTTCTCTATCCCTTTGACTGTTGGCACCGTGCTAGGCTAATTGGTTGTCTACTTACCAGGGAATTATTGATTACCTGGAATAATTAGCTATGTGAACAACAAAAATTATCTTTTATAGTCATTATTCTCTAATAGGGATGTCCTTTTTTCTGTGATATTTAAAATATGTCAGTTTGTTATCATGAATTATATAATTAAAAGAACAAAACTGATTTTTATTTCTTTGTTGCTGGTGGGGCTGTTGATAAATGATGTTGCTTCTGTATGTATGTTATGAGAGGGATGAATAGATAACTTCATTATTTAGCTCTGTCTCATTGCTGAGCTAGCTGGTAAAGAGCCTTCTCTCTCCAGCCTCAGGTAATATGTAGGGTGGTGATCACTTGAACATTTAGTCTAATAGACACTATAAGCTTGTTTAAATTAGTAAATGTATCAGTAAGTTTGATTATTAAAGTTTATAGCCAACTTTGGGGGAGTGCAAGGATTTCATAAATGGTACTATAGTTAAGGGAACCAAAAATGGTATTGCCTCTCCCCAGGGAGGAAGTTCTTCTGAGAGGCAATTCAGTCACTGAGATTGGAATACGGAACAATTGATGCCACTTTCTATGTACGATCTGACGAGACTAGCTCTTAATCCACCTCAGCATTTACTTGCAATTCAAGTAACTGTCACTGGAGGAAGAGCTTGAATTCAACTTTGTATGTTTTTTTCTAGCTGAAACCCCAAGCATTTAACACTTGATTCCTTGATTTTTTCTATAAAGATAAAGCTCTAAAATAACAGCATAACTATTAAATCACTTATTTTTCAGTATAATCAAAGACATCACAATCTGGAACAAGCTTAAAAAAATACAGAAAGTCAGATGTACGTACCATCTCTAAATTATATTTAACTAGTTCAGTCAGTGCTTGCTTTTTCATGTCCATTAAGAGAGGTTTAGGCCTTGCTTATAGGTGCCAAATAGTCATTTAATATATGAATCCTTGCCATTTGATGATCTGCAGCTCTATTTTATTCTTTCTATATTATTCTTTCTACTCAACAATAAAAAAATGACTGACCAAACTTTAAAATGGACAGGGATCGAAATAGACATTTCTCCGAAGAATACATACAAATGGTCAATAATAACATGCAAACATGCTCAACATCCTTCATCATTGGAGAATTTCAGATCAGACTATCATGCACATTCACACCGACTAGGGCGGCTACAATGACAGAAAGATGGGCAAGAACAGGTGTTAGTGAGAGTAGGAGAAATTGGAGCCCTCTGTATCGCAGGTGGGAATGAAAAGGTTCAGCCCCTTGGGTATACAATTTGATAATTCCTCAAAAAACAAACCTTAGAGTTTTCATATGACCCAGCTCTTCCTGTCCTAGGTGTTTACACAAGAGAAATAAAATCATGTCCACACAAAACCCTGTACACATGTGCTTATAGCAGTATTATTAATAATATCCCATAAGTGGAAACAACCTAATGTCCATCAGTGGGTAAGGAGATAAACAAAATGTGGTCTATCCAAGCAATGGGTATTATTCAGCCATGAAAAGAAATTAAGTTGTGATCTGCACTACAACCTGGATGAACCTTGAAAGCATTATACTAAGTGAAAGTAGCCAGGCACTTATTATATGATTTTGATTGTACAAAATGGTCACAACAGACAAATCCATGGAGACAGAAAGTAGATTTGTGGTTTCCAGGGAAAGGAGAAGAAAGAAATGTGTAATGACTTCTAATAAGTATGGGTTTTCTTTTTGAAATGATGAAAATAGTCCAAAATTAAAGAGTCTGATTATTGCACATGTTTGTGCATTTATTAAAAACCAATGAATTGTGTACTTTAAAGAATAACTTTTATGATAGATAAATTATATCTCAGTTAAAAATTTTATGAGAAAAAAGAAGTATCTACATATTAATATCAGATAAAGTAAACGTAAGTGTTCATAGCTTTATTTATAATAGCCAAAAGCTGGAAACAACAAAAATGCATCAATATGTGAATGGTTAAACACGTGGTACATCCATACTGTGGGACACTACTGGGCGGGAGAAAGGATCCACCAGCCATCGGTGCATGCTGCCAAGGGGCATTGTGCTGAGTGGGAAAGACCAGTCTCGAAAACTCATACCGCGTGATTCCATTTTACAACATTCTTTAAGTGACGGAATAAAGAGATGGAAGATTAATTAGTGATTGTAGGGTCTAGAGGTGTGGGTTGAAGGGGCTGAGGGGACCCCAGAGGGGGCTGTCTGGAGGGCTTCTATGATGTGCACTTCTATATCTCCATCGAGGCTGTGAGCACAGAAATCTGCAGATGGGATGAAATGGCACAGACGTATGCATGACGTCATCTTCCTGCGCTGGGCATTATACCATATTCAGTAAGATGTCAATATTAGAAACTGAGTGAATAGATCAGAACCTCTCTATATTTGTAATCTCCTGTGAATCTATCATTATTTCAAAAATAAAATTGAGAACAAAAACACTTCTATAAACCATTATTTAGAAATATCCAATAATGTGGAGTTTATGCTGCTTTTAATCTGTTATTTGGAAGTAGAAGAAAAAACTGAAAAATAAAATCTTAAGTTATAAAAGGGATTGTTGGTAAGACAAAGATTAAATCAATTTTGATATTCAGTTTTAAGTTATACTCGCACAGATAAGTGTTTTATGTTGTTTGTGTCTGTTAAGTGTTCAGTTATCCTGAATAAAGTGTAAGCCGTGTTTTTTATAGATTGAGATACTGAAATTAAAATTGTTGGCACTAGGCAGCACTAAACAAAAGAAACATTTGGTTTTAAACTGTGAGCCTGGCTCCATGCGGTGAAAACAAACTGGACAGAAGGTTTGCTGCATGCGTGGTGATGTGGCCGCAGCTAACACAGGCCCACACCTGCGTGCTGAAGTGTGCTCAGCGCACTGATGTGGTTTTAATAACTGCTTCTGTCCTCACGCATCGGGACATTTCAGCTTTACTGCGTTTTCTAGTCCCGACTTAAATTTTCAAAGAAGGACACAAGACAAGAAAGTGCGGTCACGTTGGAAAGCACCAGTAAGAGTAAAACGTTAGCATTCTCTCTTCTTTACAGTTTTCCAAACTGACCAACAGCTTTGAAAAACTGAGATTGCACCAGATGAAACAAAACAAATTTCGACAAAAAGAGCCACCACACCCCAAAGAAGAAACACCCTTTGAACTGAGCAGCTTAAACCAGAAGCTAGAGGTGAGCTGTACTTCAGCATGGGCTCGGGGCCCAGGTGCTGGGCGCTGCCGTGCCCACTTCGTCTCATCTCCGCGCTCCATCCCTCGGGCACTCAGTGAACAAAAACATTACTTTGGTGTATGCGTTTTTGTACAGATCAGCATTTTGAGAAAGCAAAAAAAAAACAAAGGTTCAGAGAAACTGCAGGTGTTCAGTGAATTTGAAAGGCCTCCCTGGGGTCAGTATTAGCAAATACCTAATAAATCTTATGACTGTTTGAACTTTCAGCCACTTCAGTCCCAGTGAAGCCTCACCACAGTTTCAGAGCAGGGCTTGAAGTTTTAGGGTTTTTTTCTTCAAAGAGGTAGCACATCTCCAATACAGCCACCCCACACCACCCAGAACTTTGGAAACCTGTCCCTTAAAAGATGTACTGTGTCATGGGTGCACTGTTCTCATCCCCTGACACTCCAACCTCAGACAACACACTGCAGCCACTTTCTTCCCAGTGCTGTAGGTCACATGATAGCAGGTCCTCAATCTGAGTTGGTGCCCAGCACTGCTCATTCAGTGTTTTCGCCTGACCCCAAATGGCCCCCTCTCCTGTTATCCTTCTGAATTCCCTTCCTTGTGTTCAAGTCCTAGCTTCCCCCACTCCCAGCCGGTCATTCTACTTCTGCACACTTCAAGGTGGGTGAGCACCACCCACGGCCCGGGCAAGGCCAGGGGCACCTCCGCTCTTTCCTCTCTCTCATTCCCGCTGGGTTGCCCCTGGCCCTGGTTCAATGGTTCTTACCTCCATCTTGCTCCTAATCGTCATTGCCCTGTGTCGTTCTGACTCTCCAGTTAACTGTCTTCCACATTTTTGCTTCCAAAAACATCTTTACTTTCTTCAATTTATGTTTGTGCCTCCACTTTTTTAAAAGGAATTTAGAACAAAGTCCAGAGAATGGGACAAGCAGGAGATACTATATCAGACTCATCTGGTTTCCCTAGATGTGCAACAGAAATTATTATCGGAGAAGTGTAATCAATTTCAGGTACATTATCTAATACTATCCTCTGAATTAGAAAATTAGAGGTTAAATCTCTACCTTTGCCATTCAGCATGTAATATTTTTATAGGGAGAAATACCAACAGAGGGAAATAAGCAGAGTAGATCACTGGATCAGGTCATAAGGGCAGTTATTGTAAATCAAAATTATTAGCCCTTGATTATGTGTTGACAATGATTTCTTACAATCCAGTTATTTTTGTTTAAACTTGTTTTTTTTGTTTATTTTGGGTCAGACATTTTCAACTACATGTTATGTACATAACTGAACTCATATCTTCCTTTCCATAGCTTCTTCATTTTCTTTCTAAGTCCCTACCCTCCTCTAATCTTTGCTCTATGCTATTTGAAGTTCTAGAAGAAACCCAGGACTGAATTACAAAGGGTGAAACTCAGTTATCTAGTAACATTTAAAGATGTCTTTCCTAATCCTTTTCTATCATTTTTGAATTTTTTGTAAGCTTAAATGTGATAGTCTCCATTTAATTTAGACAGTCTCTGTATTTCTCAGAAACAGGCACAAAGTTACCAAACTCAACTAACTGGTAAAAAGCAGTGCATTGAGGACAGCTGCTTGGAAATCCCTCGGCTGATAGGTGAGCCTGACCCCAGCGGGGAGCCCTGTGAGAGAGAGGAGTTCCTTGTTGAGAAGCTGAAGTCGGCTGTGAGTGAGATTGCGTTAAGCAGGAACAAGTTGCAGGATGAAAATCAGAAGCTCTTACAAGAACTGAAGATGTACCAAAGACAGTGCCAGGTGAGAACTGTTCATTCTCCATCCATTATACCCCTGAGTCATGTGCAGCGTTATTTAAATAACCAGGCAATCGAGGGCCTTCTGCTATGTCAGGGCTGGTGGATAGGGTTTCAAAGCCATCATTTTTTTCTTAACTCAGAAATCTTCTTGGATTTTTGGGGGGTTTTGCCTCTCTGGTCCTTGTACTCACTGAGAAATACAGCTTTCATCAGCGTCGGCCACCATCTGTTTCTTTCCCAAATCCGTGTTTCTTCTTCGCGGGAACCCCAGTTACATCTTGGTCTCCTCTCCTTGCCACACCTTTACCTATTTCTGCACCGTGTCTGTTGTCCATGTCTTCGTCTGTGTACCCCCACCCCTCCGTGAGAGCACACCGTGGGATCACCCTCCGGCAGACTCCCACTTCGCTAAATAACCACCCTCGGCCCCTCTGCCCCATGCACGCTGGGCAGAGCTCAGTGTGGGTTCCCTTGCCCTCACCACATAGAGCCCTGGTCCCACACGCTGTACCGACACCTATTCCCTGGGTTCCTCCCCATGTTCTAGAAAAAGCCTGTTTTCCCCTTTCCGCACGACTGGTTTTCTCTGTGCTGTCCTGTCCAACCTCGCCTTTCTCCTCCTCAAACCTGTATCTTCTACACTTTTCCAGGAAGTCAGCTGGAGACTGTTGTGAAAAGAAGGAATGTGGCAAATAGAGGGGAGACACAGAGAAACATGAATAAATCGGCTTTCTGTGCCAATTAGTGTCCCCCTCTGAGTAAGAGCCTTGCTGAGGCTGGCACTTGTCACCGCAGCACGCTGACACCACCTGTTGGCCAGAGTCTGAATGTGGGACAGACAGTCAAGAATGTGTCACCCCACAGCCAGAGCCACTCTGTGCTTTTGTGATGTCCCTGTCCTCCTCTCTAAATTCATCAGCACCCGACTCCCTCTCCGCCCCAGAGGCCTGTACTTGGGGCCGACACGCCTTCCTGAAGCCTCCAGGGTTACCTGGGCTGAGGAGGGTCCCTGAAAAACTGTTACACATATTAATGTGCTTGATGATGTATTGACATTCCTTACTATAATAACAGAATAAATGCAACCTGATCAGAGAAATTGTTATTATAATTGTGGATGCTTTGTAGTGACATGGTAGTTATAAAACAATAGTATCCATTGCCTGTTACAACTTTCCCTTAAACCAGGGCTTCTCTCCTGGGATGTCTGCTCCCCGTGACATGTGGCCATGCCTGGATGTGCTTTTGGTTGTCAGACAGGGGAAGGGTGGGTAATGGCACCTGGGGAAGAGGCTCTAGACACTCACAGTGTGTAGGACGCCACGTCACACAAATCCCCAGACTGGGACATAAGCACCGTTTCGGTTGAGGGACTCACCCAGGCAAGGATGTCAGCAGCACTGGTAGAGAAACTTCAAGTTCAGTTCTGAAGCATTCTTTCCCCTGCTGTTCACCAGGAAAACTCCTACTAACCTTGTGACGCTTGCCACGGCAAGAGATAAACTTTGATAAGGGTATTATTTATGCGTTACTAACATCTATGAAAAAGTTTGCCAAGACTATGTACACATTATTGTTTAAACAATGATGGAGCTATGCATATGTAGATTGAGGCACTGTTAAAGTCAGAGACTCTCCCTGTTTAGAAGGGCTTGAGCACTCATGGCGTCCACCCCCGCAGCCTACTGCTCCTCCTCGGGGTCTGAAGCAACTCCGTCACCTCCCTCCCTGGGCGATGACATCGGCCGCCACACGTTTTCCATGTCTGCTTTTAAGATCTTTGACTTTCATGGGAATCCAGTGCTGAGGCTGATGTCAGCACCTCCAAAGGTCTCTTCGCACCTGTGCGCACCTGAGCTGGGGATCCTCAACTGGCACCTGCAAGGCCCTTGAGCTCCAGGACAATGACAAGATGCTCCATGGGGAACAGTGTCTCAAATGCTGCCTGGTTAGTGACAAAGTGAACGTCGTGGGGCTGGAGAAGATGGACAAACTGATGGCGGGTGAGTGGAACATAAAATAAATCTAACTGGTGCCAGTGCCATTCTAGGAGTGACCCTGGCCAAATGCAAGGCCGGCACTGTTGAGAAGGAGGCGCCCTGGACAGCCACATTGCTGACCTGGCTGGCAATTCCCAAGTCATTCTGCCAGTTCTGGCTTTTGGTGTCGTCTGCAGTGGCTTTCATGCTGGCAACAAGCTGGCTGTCAAGAGTTCATGATCCTCCCCATCAGTGCAGCAAATTTCAAGGAAGCCATGCGCATTGGAGCAGAGGTTTACCATAACCAGAAGACTGTCTTCAGGGAGAAATGTGGGAAAAACACCACCAATGTGGGCAACAAGAGCAGGTTTGCTCTGAAGCTCCTGGAGAATAAAGAAGCCTTGGAGCTGCTGAAGAACACCATCGGGAAAGCCGGTTACAGCATCAAGGTGGTTATAGGCATGGACGTGGCTGCATCCGAGTTCTGCTTGGGGAAGTCTGACCCAGTGACCCCACCAGGTACATCTCACCTGGCGGTTGGGCAGCCTGTGCAAGTCCTTCATCAGGGACTATCCAGTGGTGTCTGCCAAAGACCACTTCAACCAGGATGACTGGGAAGCTCAGCAGCAGTGCACAGCCGGTGCCGGAATTCAGGCGGTGGGGGATGACCTCACGGTGACCACCCCAAAGCGGGTTTCCAAGGCTGTGGGCCAGAAGCTGTGCGCCTGCCCACTGCTCAGAGTGAGCCAGATGGGCTCCGTGGCCAAGTCTGCAGGCATGCAAGCTGGCCCAGTCCAGTGGGTGGGGTGTCTCGGTGCCCTTGCTCCAGGGTGCCTGAGGAAACACTCATCGCTGACCTGGTGGTGAGGCTCTGCACCAGGCAGATCAAGACTGGTGCATATTACCAATTGGAGCGCATGGCCAAGCACAGAAATAAAGAGGAACTGATCAGCAAGAATAAGTTCCCCAGCAGGAACTTCAGAAACCCTCTACCCAAGTAAGCTCTACACAGGCGAGCACAAGTCCTGGTCCCCAGTTGGCTAGTTAGACCTCTCCTTCTGACGTCCACACAGGCAGAGCAAAGGGATATGGCAGGAATATGGCAGAGGGGACTGGTAGTTTCTGCCCCTCCCCCTGTGATAGCCTCACTGCTTCCTTAGAACTGCTGCAGAAACCCAGCTTGATCACCTGGAACCTACTGGAAACTCATTCTGTAAGAGTGGGATTGGCCCAAATTATTTTCTCACCTAACATCCCACCAAATGTCCAGAACCTGTTCTACACTGTAATCTCCAGGAGTTTTGTGCAAAAAAAAAAACAAAAAAAAAAAACAAAAAGAAAGAAAGACATCAGTAACCAGTTAAAAAATTATAAAAGAATCTCCCTTTTACATTTTATAAAAGAATCATATTATTTTGGAGTGTTTCCTGCATACGATATATGTTTTAGCTCTATGAAAGATATTTGAAAAGTAATTTGGTTCAAAATATTCATGGTCCCTAAAAGATAAGATTCCTAGCCTCAGGAAAACACTATTGTTGATGCATTTAGAACAAAATGCTTAAGAGAATGCTTTTATTTAGCCTTTTTCCTGTCTTATTTCCAAATTTTACTTACATTTCATTCATTGCTTTGGAAAAAATAGTAAATGAGAATATATCACTTCATTACTATTTGGTTGCTGATTTGAAAGTTTAAAATCACTGCTCCTCTAAAAGCATCAGGCAGATTTCTAACTAAACAGAGGCTTTCTTTACATATGTTTTATAAAATTCATACTTTATCAAATTTAGAGGTAAGTAAGACTGTAACCGGTACCTATATTTAGAAAGAAGTTTTTCTTCTCTCTTTGCAATGTTATCATAGGATAGTATTTCACATCTCATATTTGAATTTTAAAAGATATCCAATTCCATTTGAAAATGACCATCACATATTGTATGTAAAATTCCTCTTTAGTTTGCCACCAACTTTAGTGCTAGATGCCTCTGCATTTTCACATGAATCACATCTTCTCTCATCTTTCTACAACTTTGAAATATATCAATATACATATCTATTCCCGTGTGTATTTATTTACTGTGCTGAAATACACATTTTTAAATGTTCATATTTCCATTGGAAGTTAATGAAAAAAATAAGTTGCTCTGCCTTTTTAAAAAATCTATGAAAAAATTGTTTTTGTTTGCTTACTAATGATCATTGAATTACTAGAGGAGATAAAATGCAAGTCACAATCATAAAAAGCTAATGAGTAATGTTTATTTAGCACAATGAAGAGCCAAGTATGATTTCAAAGACATGATTGAGATGTTTTACATTTTTATATGGTTTTCAAAATAGGCTGTGTATTTTACACTTCCAGCATTTCTCAGTTTGGATGTAAAGTATTCATTAGAAATACTGATCTGTACTGAATTTCGTGAAATTTAGTTAAAAAGTCAATTTGTAGGCCCAAATTATTCTAAACAATTTGAAAGTGTTCCCATAATCAAATCAAGTATCAAGGAATCATTTTCCTGGATATTTGCATCCCCACTGACAAAAATTGATTTGACTTTCATGCAAAGCATGCTAGTTTTAAAACTACAACTAAGTTAAATAAATCCACCAATTCTTGTGTCAACTCAGTGTTATTAATATTGATTGCAAAGGAATATTGTGTAAGTAAAAAACCACACCTAATTCACTAATATCAACAAAGTTTTCCACCTTTTCTTATACTTTTGTAGTCAACTTAAATTACACTGTCAGTTATCACTCACCATCATTAAATATTCATTAAAGTCATTAAATCATTAAAATATTGCGCATGTCCATGATTGAAAAAGTGTCAAACCACTAGTAATGATTTATATTGGGAAAGTTTCTATCTTAACCAAAATTCGTCAACCCGTGTAGCTAGGTCACAGATCATTTTTTCTTAAAGTTATCACCAAATGTCACTCTTATAGATACATTATTTTCAAAGAGACTATTATGGTCACATTTTACAGAATGTCCATTGACTCTAGCCCAAGGTGCCAGCACAAGGTGCTGCAGTAAGGCAGTCCCACCTCCCAGCCCCAGCTCCTCGGGGCCCTCAGGCATGTCTGGCACACAGTCACCAGAGAGGGCTGTCTTCAGTTGGAAAAGTAACGGACCACAGTTACATCACATTAAGTGTCTTTCAACTTGCTAACCTCTTGTTTCTCCTGTTGATTTTAACATTTTGATCTCATCTGAAAAATCCTCACTGTTTGAAACAGGCACTTTATCCAAACACGCCTACTGTGTTTCCTGTTGGAATAAGTTTGTTGTTGTTTTGTTTTGTTTTTTAAAGGAAAGGTGCATGGGCAAGAATGAAGGTGAGTAGGCAAGCAGACAGGGAGAGAGAAGGAAGAAGTATTTTCATTTAGTTCATCTTGGTTATCCCCACTGTCCTGGGAGGCAAACCCAGGTCCTTGGGACTGAGCTGCACATCTGTGGACTGAGCTAAGCTTGAGGCAGCAGACCTAACTACTACTCCACCAGGATGCAACATTAATAAGTTTTTATATGTATTTCCAAGTCAGTTGGACTTTTTGGGGTTAAAGTATTACAGCAAGGTCCCTCACTCCAGGTCCCCCAGAAAATAGCATATGCGCGAGTCTTTGGTTAAAAAGTATGTGTCAGGAATGCATATGTCCTCTACTGTCCTCACAAGTATGTGTCTGAACTTTGGGAGTTTGGGGATAAGAAGTAATGAGTAAGAAAACGCACATGCACATGAAAGCTTGTATGTGAACTTTCATAGCAGCATTGTTCAGAGAGTCCAAAAGTGGAGACACACTCTTGCCCATCAACTGGAGCTGATAAACACTGTGGGCATAGCCATGCCACTGAATATGAATCAACAGTGAAAAGGAATGAAGGACAGATCTGTGCTTAACTATGAAAATAAATATTTTGCTAGTGAAAGGAGCCAGTCATGAAAGGCCACACACAGATCCTGAGTCCATGTGTGTGATGTCAGAGCAGACAGGCCCATAGAGAGAGTGCCCAGCAGCATGGGCTGGGCAGAGGAAAGGGGAGTGGCTGCTCGTGCTGATTCTTACACACCTTTGTGAGTACTAAAGTCCACTGACCTATATGCCTGAAAATGGTGAATCTCACAGTGTGGGTTATATTTCAATAAATCTATTATTGAATATATGTATATATATATATATATATATATATATATATATATATGAAGAGTTCTGGAGTAGGTGCTTTTAAAAAAATATTTGTGCTATTTTCTCCTTTTTTAGCTGAGGAAACCTCTGCCCTCACAGTCCCACTGCCTGCCTTTATCAATAACTACAGGTCCGCTTAATTCATCTTGCATGATAAATGATTTTTGTATCTTGTTTGTTCTAACTAAATGAATAGACAAGCGATCTGGATTTTCTGTTCCAAAATCTGCCTTAAATCACTGGGTGACTTTGAACCGAGTCTGACCCTAGGTTTCCTCGTCTGTCGAGATGGCTGTTGTCTTGTTTAAGTTGGGAATTGTTTGCATTCATCCAAAGTTGATGTATTGACATTTTATTTCCACTTCTGTTTCCCTCTCTCACATGCACATGCAGGGTGACTTCCAGCATTTTCTCTGTCTCTGTCACTAGACTGTATGCTCCCTGTGGACAGAGGCACTGCCTCTGCCCCCCAGTGCTGATGGAGATGCCTAGGAATGTGTGTTGAACAAATGAATGAAAGAAAGGGAATAAGTTCTGTAAGGGAATCAGCAAGGACTGTGCGCTGCCTCCTTCTGAAATGAGGCTGGCCGATGGATGCTAAAAGTCTTCAGATGTTTGTCATGGCATCCAAATAGGATTGTGGCTTTCCTCTCGTTTTCGTTTAGGCCATGGAAGCAGGACTGTCCGAGGTGAAGAGTGAGCTGCAGTCACGTGACGAGCTCCTGAGGATCATCGAGATGGAACGGCTGCAGCTGCACAGAGAGCTGCTGAAACTGGGAGAGTGCCAGAATGCTCAAGAAAGTAGAAAAAGGTATACTCGTTTATCCTGCGAGAAGCTGTTCAAATGCGGTGTTTCGATACATTTAAGAATTGTGTATTTGAGGCTAGAATTTAAGAATTGTGTATTTGAGGCTAGAATTTAAGTCTTTTGTATCAACATGCTGTTAATTATTGGATAATATTAGATATTAAAAATGAAATTATTTTATCTTCAAAGTTAATGCTTTACTTACCTAGAGAATTGTACCATGTTCTGATTATAGAAACTTTCTGTCATTCTGAGTTTGAAATTTTCTTAGAATTTTTATTTTTCAGGATATTGTAAAAACAATGATACAGAGTTGGGATTTCGTTACATATGTTGAGAAAGAATATTTACTCCATATTTCTCAAATGCTTTTATTTTCATTGTCCACAAACCTGCTATTCAATTTCTCACTTGTAAATACTATGTTTATTTGACCTCCACCCTCACAACCCAGTCTGTCCACTAAGGGTTCGTGTTAGGACAGATTTATTCCTCTGTTAGAATTAGACAAATATCACCAACTTCATAGCCACAAAGGAGCTGCAGACGCTGAGGACCATGAAGTGTCTGTGATGTTTTAACTACTCCCTGATGCTCTGATTCTCACGAGAATGTGAATCCTTTTCATCAGCTTTCTGATGCCAGATCAACGCTAGGATTTTTCTTAATTGCATAGCCAAATGGCAAGAGATACTGTATTGAAAGATGATTCCATCGTTTTGAAGGCAGTATTTCTTCAAAATTTGTAGGAACTGCTGGCATTTCTTTAAAGTCTATACTTGAAAAAAAAATGACAAACTAAGATTCCTGCGAAGCCTCAACTGCTGGTCTTCAGACCCAGAACCTGTTAGCCCATCTGTTCTATGAGGACCTGGAATATGAGGGTCATTCCATCATCACTGCCATTTACAGACATGCTGGACATGTACCACACTGTTCCGGGGCAAAGATCTTGAGAGAAATGTCTCCACACAAAGAATGTCCTCGCCTAAAAACAGTGCTTTTCCCCTAGTTGCCACCTAGCCCTGACTGCCAGGTTTTAGCAAGTGTTGTGGGTGCTGTTCTCAAGGCCAGTGCTGAACACAGGCCCTGCCACTGCCTGCAGGCACAGACCAGTCCCGAGTCTGGCAGCTGGCCATGCGTCTGTCCATGCAAGCTGTGCTGCGCCAGGCTGCCATCCTCTCTTTACATTGGCGTCCCTGTGGTCTCCAGACCTCAGCTTTCTCGTGTTGGGGCACCCCTCACTTCTAGTATTCTCAGGTTGATGAAAGTCAGAAATTCCACTTTGGCCACTTCCGTTGTATGTTAGATTTTAGTCTTCTCGGTCTAGTCTTTCCCCTGGAAACTTCCGAATTCTTTTACTTTGTTCTCGTATGAATATGGCTCTGTTGTCTTTGTTGTTTTGTGTTCTTTCATTTCAACTCTGCTTTTTCTTTATGGTTGTATTAAGCGGAAGCAGCCCGTCATCATAGCCGTTCTATAGAAGTATCTTTGCACAGCCTTTGTTTGTTCTCAGGACTTTCTCAGTAATGCCGAGACTTGTTTTGCTTTTCCTTCTGTGGTTGTACAAAAACCTTGGACTGATGTGTTCAGAGAGTCATTAAAATAATTCCAACTCTCCTGCATAACAGATGGTAGTTCCTTTATATATTCACATCAGCATTTTATCTAGGCACGATGTTTCTTCTTTGTACTTGCCTTCACTGAAGCTTAACATTTGTTGCTGTCACTCCCTGAAAAGGACAAGGTCATCAGAAGGAGCTTGCCACTCTGATCAGCACTCCATCCCCTGAGGTTGTTAAGGAGAAGTGAAAAGTAAAAACTTGGAAAGGTGCTTTTCCAAATCACAGCAAATAAGAACAATTTAAGAGTGATTCTGAAATAGCATTACAAGAATATTGGATAAGATGTTCATAATATA